>WBMW01003444.1:444161-488405 GCA_013396635.1 Penelope pileata | reverse complement strand
GGGGGGGGCGGGGGGGGCGGGAAGCATTACTTTCAGAGCACCCGACACAGATCCTGTTTTCAAGACCTCTGCTCATTCTTTCTGATCTGCACTGCCCTGTCTTCAACTAGGATGTATCTCTTGATGTTTACTGAACAAAGTGATCTGGATCTGCTGAATTTGAAGTAAAAACTAATAAACAGTGGTGCAAAGCTGTGCTGGAACACAAGAAGCAAAAGTTGTGGTGGAGAAGAAGGCAATTATGTTAATGACTTCTTATCCTTGATCTATGTATGTTCTTGGGAGTTGTCAGCTGAGCCCGAAGGAATGCTGAGCCACTGGTATTCACCATCTATATTCAAATTAAACCACATAAATAAAAAGCGCAGCAACCTTTGAAGATACTGAATCTAAAATGCATATTGCTTTTCACTGCTGTGATTTATTTTCATTTAAGCAAGAATGAGATTTTGGAGAGGAGATAAGGTGGGGGGACACACCTGAGCCTGCACCTGGGAAGTGCTCCTGGTTCTGTGGAGTCTGTGGTCCTCCCCAAAAAAGGCACAGTTTTACCTCACTGCTCTACTTGCTGTGAGCAATCTGACTTCTGCACTTAAGAGGGAACAACTCATATCACAGCTAAAAGTCCCCAAAGTAAGCCAGTTACGCATTGGGAAGAGTGTCTTGTTTTTCTAGATAAACTCCACCTTCTGGATTTGCCAAACCAACTGTCCATCATCTCTCCAGCCTTTTAACCCGCCTGCATCCTTTCAACAGCACCTGGTGGCATCTATGCTCCCTTTTCGTTCCTCTCTGCAGCAGCCAGGTTGAAAACTGCTCTCCCACTATTCCCTTTGCATGGTCCATTCTGTCTGCATGTTTTCTGGCTTGGTCTCTCACACAAGACAAACTTTCTCCACCATGGTTTACACTTTTTATTTTTCTATTCTCTGCTGCTTCACAAAATGCTATATCCAAAGAAGAAATACAGACAAATATCTTGTAAAATCATTCGTGACTCAGTTTAATCTAGGCCTCAATCTCTAAAAATTCTCTCTGTCATTCTCACCCAGCTTGCAGTGCCTGGCATGCTTTTCTGCCTCTCCCTTGCAAGGCTGACTTCCCAAACCCCTATCAGGAAAGCCTTACAGGGACCCTGCACTGCAGTGTGCTGGTGATCAACCTTCTCTTTTATTTCAGGAGATCTGGAGCCTCCTCCCTCATCCTGCAGTTCTCCTCCACCAGACCTTATCTTCACAACACTTTGAGAGAGGCAGTAAAATGGGAAAGAGAAGAAAAGGCAAGGTGGAATTTTCCTGGATTTCCCCCGTCCCCTCAGGATATGTATACTCTGTGCCTCTTCCCTTCTCACTAAGTTATGTCCTTCAGCCTCAGAACCTGTCTCCTAACATTATATCATTTCCGTATACAAAGGTAAGTAAAAGAATGAAAAACCCTTGGGCACCATGAGAAAAAGCATATTGACTACCTGGAGAAAGATCCCAAACAAGAACAGAGCCATGAAGTTTTACAGCATAAGGATTAACATAATATTGTATTAGAGGTAGAGTACTATTTCTATCATTATCCTACTAGTGCAATGGAGATGGTAAGTATTTAAAGTAATTCAGCAAGTTGAGGTGTTCTGGTATTCTGTATTAGTAGAAATTAAAACAACCCCTGTCTGAGTTTTGAGGAAAGTATGAGTGTAGTCCTATCTTAGCCAACTTCTGCTTTCCTATTGAGAATTGATCTATACATTTGAACCTTTATTGGGTTATAGCTCAGTACAATGTTTTTTTTTTTTTTTGTCTGTGCTTTCTGGCTCTGGATAGATATGTTATTGGGAGCAGCTCTGGAGGCTGGTGCCAGCTCATTACCACACCTAAATCAAAGCTCTAAGCCATCTCTGTTCACCCCACCCTGAGCTCATGCAACAGCACACAGACAAAACTGGAAACATGCTAATAGTCTTCTTCTAAGTAGCACTGGTTGAGAAGTTCTGTAACAAGAAGGTTTCACCTCTTCTCCTTAGGGCATTAGCCTATTTGGAACACCATCAATTCTTCCATTCAGTCTCAGAGGGCCAGGCAGAGAGCCACCAAGGTCACCACCAACTCCCTCTTGCAAGAGTCACGCAGCAGGTATTGCCGTGTGCTGTGCGACAGTAGAGGAAACCCAGCCTAGAGAGATAACTCTAATCAGTTAACAGCCCTGAATAGAGCTGGGAACAAAACATGTCTGCTGTCACTAATGATAGCACACACTGTCCAATTTAATTCAATTGGGCTGCTTTAATACTTGTCTCCTATCTTATTAAAGTACAGGTGTTGCATAATCATCTTTTTCTAAGATGTCACTCCTAATTGTATTCACTGTAAACACTACCCAGTCCAGATATTTTTGGGAAAGGACATGTTAGGACAAACATCCTTACTGGTGTGCATAAATGGGGCCATCAGGAACACATACACCTTAAAAGTTACTTTAGTCACTTGATTATATGCTTCTTGTGTGCTTGATTTCCCTTAATATTTCCTTTTGTGTGGAGTAAGACCTCAAACTCTATAGACAAATGAGCACTTTAGCTCATGAATTTTATTTCTGAGCTCTTTCATTCTAAAAAGGCTATGGAGGGAGGATCTGTATTTTGTAGTTATCACATTTTGATGTATATTATTCTTTCAGTAACAATGACAAAAACAAAACCCTACTTCCTCCATTTTAGTTCCAGTTGCTACAGCCTCCATTAACTTAAGGCTTTTCCTATGATAATTGAGTGACTGGTTGCATTCAAGAGCCAACACAGAAAATAGCATATCAAAGCTTGATCTTCTATGAGTGATATCACACATATTAAATCAGGTTCTGTCTTGTCCAAGAACATCACCTCACTCTTTCTAATTTGGCTTAAATCCTCATGGTGCCTATCCATGCTGGCAGCATTCTTTAGGTTTTCTTTGTATAGCTTCACCTCTACAAATATTCATGCAGGAAGCAACATAAAATGATCTATACACAGTTAGAAATACAACTGAATCATCAAATTTGGGTTCAACTCTCCAAAATATTCATGTCTGAGGGACCCAAGTCTGGGGAAGAAAGGCTTTTCTATCTTATTAGATAGAAATTAGATCTTATTATTAACCTTTCAGTAAATAGTGCAAGCTCCCAGCTTTTGCTGTGCTAATTCTGCTATATTGGCACCAGAAAAACTCTTCCTTTTGCTAAAGCACAGCCATTAGAACTTCTCATTGAGACTACATTACCACTTGAGCTACAGCTAGCTTAAGTAAGAATAACAAGAAAAATAAAGTTTTGTGAAAAATACAAAGACTGGTATCGAGTCACACCTGCAGCAGGAATATGAAAGGAAAAGGAAGAATGGAGTAGGGTGGAAAAGTCCTGCAGAACTGAGGGTCCACTTTCTGCTCAGGTGGAGAGGGGATAAGAGAGATAAAGCCAGGTGCTGCTCAACTCTAACCCACTCCTCTTCCTCCACAGGGTAATCAGCAGTGTCTAAAGTAGGTGACCAGGCTGCAGCTTATTTGTTCCTCTTCCCCTTTCCTTAGCAATCTCATCTCTGGGATGCTACTGCCCTGACATTGGCACTGTGTCCAGCAGGCAATTACTGCTTCTGTGAGCTAGCATCAGAAAATTCTTAATGCAACAGGAACAAAACAAAGCACTGAGATCCCATCCCTGCCAAAAAGCCATCAGAATGAGTTCCCTGGAGGGTTTTTAATGGACTACATGTAGGTTAAAATCTGAGAAAAAAAAAGTGTTTTCTACTGCTCTTAGCTGCAGTTTTGTTAGAGAGACAATGCATTACTGTTGGTTGCTACTGCATTTTGATCCTCTGCAAAAATGAGGTCTCTCATAATTAGTGTGTGAAAAGATAGCAGGTGTCCAAGGCTGTTTTTTTTTTTCCCCCTTCCTTCTCTTTTTTCTTTTGTAGTAAAAAGGTGAGTTAACAACACTGTCTCTTCTGCTGAACTCAAGCTAGATCCAGCTGAACTTCAATTCATCTCAGCAGCAAACTGTTTATTAAAGACCTGTCAAATGCCCATATTCTGTGGATCATCACAGGAGCTGACAGTGCCACAAAGGCTTGAAATCCAGTGCATATCACTGGAGGATGCCATTAAAATGAAAGTGAGACTAAAACCTCACAGCTGTCACTCATTATCTAGGACATTCTCACAGAATAGATCTCACACACTTCCCTTTAACATGAGCTTCCTCTTCGAACTTGTTCATTTCTGTGGTAATTAAACAACTTTTGAACAAAAACATTTTGAAACAAAAAAAGTCTATGTATCTATATTAAGATGTGTATTTCTACTCCACTGGGTGTTCCCCGGCATGTCTAGTATTTCTTTTTGGTCACTTGCTGCTTATTTTATTGGCTTTTATATTTTACAACTTGAAGAATAAATAACAATGGCTGAATTTTAACCATTCAGAGGGTGCCATTTCAAGAAGAATGGTGCTCAGCCACTTGCCCTTATCTCAGACCAAGCCTGAACATAACTTTGTTCCAGTTCAAATAAGGCAGGCTATTAATGTTTCTTTCCTCATTATATCTCAGATTTTTTCTTATTTTTCCACTTTTATTTTTGACTGGGAATTTAGAGCTGTGATAACTAAATCAGAGCTGTATCAGTGCTGACAGTGAACGGCTCTTAGCCATGAGAAAAGCCTGTTCTTAGCTATATTGACAATACAGATATTGGTAGGAAATACCTAAAGCCTCATAGGCTTGTTCTTAAAATGTCTTGATACCCAGTCTGTCAGACCAATTTTACAGTCGTTTAGCTCCATCAACATTAGAGACACTATGCAAGTGTGAAAATAATGGAGTATTGACTCAACCTTCTATCCTTCAAGTCATTCTAAATTTACTTTAGACCACAGCATAGTTAACTGCCCGTTGCCTTCACTCTTCAACCCAGGTCTCAAGGAATTATTTTTATTACAAAAACAGTGGTCAAAGGAAGATCCAACTACAAGACAAAATCTACAGTGTAATTACTTGACTGTGATTTCATCACATGTCCGATGTAATTGCAAAATGGTTCCACTTTTTTTTATGTCTATAATTGCTACAAATTCATTCTAAAAGGAAGATTATCCATATTAGCACAGCTTTCAGATTTATTACACCACTCTGTCACTGCTTTGATGTTAAAGATTTTGACAAACATATTTGGAACAAAGGGCTCTATTAAGGGTAATTATTTCATCTGCACATGGATTTTTGTGATTATGGAATTTTATTTTTAAGTTATTTAGTTATTTTGCAAATGTGAAACTTACATTACATCATAGCTATTTAAAATTTTTATTTTCCATTAATATATATGCAACTGTTAGAAAAATTGTCAGAGTAGTACTAGTACAACTACAGGTTAAATTCTGTCCCATTAAGAACAGAAAGTTAATAATGTCAGTCATAATCTTAGGGGCAATTATACTCTTTAAAAACAAATACTCTAACTGTAATTACAGTGGAATTGCAGAAAAACTACTATGCAGTGAAAAGCACTCCATTTTCCAGTATACCTGAGGCAGGTAGAAACTTAACTGAAGCAGATGACTCAGTATTTAGGGCTAGGTAATTGGAAGTTTTGTAAGGGATATATCAGTTAACAAAGAATAGCAAAAATATGGTTTTGTTTGTTTGCTTGTTTGTTTTTAAGTCTTTGATGAATTACAGTCAAGTCAGGTTTATTATTACACAGAAGTAACAATGTGACCAAGATGCGGCGCAAACAAGTGTTAGAAAACTAGGATATTCAGGCAAAAGGTTTTAATTTTGGCCTCAATTTCTAAATGCAATTAAATATGGTAACAGTTTTATGGTGGGATTAGACAGTAGGTGTTTACATTGGAGGAAATAAGACAAGATGATATGATATGATAAAAGCCTATTTAGTGCTGTCCTGAAGATGAAGTGCCCACTGTAAAGATGCTTGGAAACCTGGAAACTGTTCTGAGTGCCTCCTGCTCTGCTTAGGAAAATGAGGCATATTTTTACATATTCTTTATGACTAAAAAGGATGACACTCATGCATTACTTGACTGTAGTAGCAACACTGCCTCCTGACAGAACAACCCTGGAGGCCCTGCATACTGATTAATTGCTCGTGACATAAGGAGTCATGTTAGCATCAGCAGCAGGATCCGGTTCCCAGGGAGAGGAATCGCAGTCTGGTAATTCCTCTTGATCCAAGCTGGAACAAATAACGGAAATAATCGTGCAGATCAGCTAATCTAAAACAAGGGCTGAAGATGAAACAAGAAGGGTTTAAAAGAATATCTGGAACCATCCCTGAGTGAGCTTAGAGTTGAGCTGTATTTGGAGAGAAAAAAATATTTGTTAGGGCAAAAGCTATACCGTGTTTAATCAGGCACAGGACCTCTCTGGTAAAACTCCCATCCTAGCCTGGCATGACAGAATAGCGATGTGCAAGCTATCCCCAGGCCCAGTAGAGGACATGAAGAAAGTTATGACCCAGTCTGGGATGTGCTACCCAAGATGAGATGCGATGTGAACTTAGGAAGCTGAAAATATCAGCTCCTGACTTAAAAGGCATGCAGACCAGCATGTCTGGATGAGTCAGTGTGTGAGGAACTAGGTCAGTTGGAAGATTTGGTAAGACTGGGCACATATATCTTCCACATTGTCTGTAACCAACAGAGAGCTGGAACAGAAAGGCTGGATTATCCCAGCCTGAGTAACACAGAACCCAATTACTTTGGAGGGAAAAAGTCCCTGGGAGTTCTTGCTTCTGTTTAATTTTGTAGTCCAAGTAAAGTACTTGGAGAGTAGATAAAAAGTGTGTGAGAGAGAAAGGGAAGGTGCAGGGGCATTTTTACACAGCAAACTCAATTAGCTCATCTTCAGTGGTACCACAGCTTTGTGTCCCCAGGAAAAAAGTTGCGTTATCCCAATCTGGTAGAAGCTCTGTGCTTGGCATGCGATGCCGAGGATTTGACTTAGCTTGCCAGAGCACACCCAAGGAGACCCCACCTGAACCTGAAAAGCACCTGTAGAGACTAGTTTTCCTGGCGTGCCTGAACACCAGATCCCTAGAGCAACTGAAAAAAAGACAAAACTCTATGGGAGATGGCAATCGAAGACCAGCAAAATAAGGCCCAGGACAGCAGTGGAGATACCTGAATTTACCACAGAACTCAGAGAATTTCATGGTGAAACCTAACAGAAAAGGAAGGGGCTACTCACAATAAAAAAGGGTCAGTAACTCATGGAAACAAGGAGACATGGTTCAGCGTGTAGGGTGAATGCATTTAATGTGGTTCACGGAAACTGTGAAAGACTGACAAGAGGAACTTTTATCTACAAAATGAGGGAAATGGGCAACTAGAAAACAGAATTTTGTGGAAGAATGTATTAATTAAATGCTGAAACCAAAAGAGATTTCATAAATGAAGGTTGTATGGGACAGAGCCCTATCATTGCCCTGTAAGCGTCACCTGGCTGTTTGCTTGAACCTGCAGATCATCGGCTAGGGAAATGCTTCAGAGTTAGAAGGGTCTGTGTTTAAATATGAGCAGAAAAAAGTGAGTTAAGAAAAAAACAGAAATCTGTGAAAGTCACAGGAATACCCACTCAAATTGCCAGCCACTAAAGAGCTGGCTTTGATGTGATTCTAGAGAAAATTGAACCCAAATACATCACAGATGGAGACAGTGACAGGAGGGAAGGAAAAGACAGGGGAAATCTTGAATGCTGGAATCCACTCAGAATTCTGTCCGCATGAGCAAATACTCAGTTTGATTTCATTTTCCAAGCAATTGGAAGAAAAGAAGGTTATCAGGAGTAGTCAACATGGTTTCACCAAGGGGAAATCATGCTTGACCAAACTGATAGTCTTCTGTGATGTCATCATCGGCTGTGTAGATGAGGAGAGAACAGTGTATGTTGTGTATATTGACTTCAGGAAGGCTTTTAACGTGGAAGACATGTTAAGGCACATAAGGGATGAGGAGGCAATTCGAGGCAGGCAGCACAGCTTCACCAAGGGAAGGTCAGGTCTGACCAATCTGGTGGCCTTCAATGATGGAGCGATGGCATCAGTGGACAAACGGACGGTGACCAATGTCATCTACCTGGATTTGTGCAAGGCTTTTGACGTGGTCCCCCACCACATCCTTATCTCTAAATTGGAGAGGTATGGATTTGAAGAGTGGACTGTTCGGCGGACAAAGAATTGGTTGGAAGGTCACAGTAAGAGGGTTGAGGTAAATGGCTTAAAGTCCAGGTGGAGTTCGGTAATGAACGGTGTCCCCCAGGAGTCTGTCTTGGGACCAGTACTCTTTAACATCTTTATCAATGACATCAATGGTGGGATTGAGTGAACCCTCAGCAAGTTTGCTGATGACACCAAGCTGAGTGGTACAGCCGACACAATAGAAGGAAGGGATGCCATCCAGAGGGACCTCAACAAACTCAAAAAGTGGGCCCATGTGAACTTAATGGGGTTCAACAAAGCAAATGTAAGATTTTGCATTTGGGTCGGGGTAATCCCAGATAAGTATACAGACTGGGAGAAGAACTCCTTGAGAGTAGCCCTGCAGAGCAGGACTTAGGGGGCCCAGTACATGAAAAGCTGGACATGAGCCAGCAGTGTGCTCTTGCAGCTCAGAAGACCAATGGTATCTTGGACTCCATCAGAGGAGGAGTGGCCAGCAGGGAGAGGGAGGTGATTTTCCCTCTCTACTCTGCCCTTGTGAGGCCTCATCTGGAACACTGTGTCCAGATCTGAGACCCCCAGTACAGGAAAGATTTGGAGCTGTTGGAGAGAGGCCAGAGAAAGGCCACAAAGATGATCAGGGTGCTGGAGCACCTCCCCTAAGAAAATAGACTGAGGCAGCTGGGCTTGTTCAGCCTGGAGAAGAGAAGACTGTGGGGAGGTCTCATTATAGCCTTCAATATTTAAAGGGAGAAGATAAACAGGAGGGAAAACAATGTTTTACACTGCTGGATAGTGATAGGACAAGAAGGAATGGTTTTAAACTAATGGAGAGAGTATTTAGATTAGATGTAAGGGGGAAGTATTTCAGTGAGAGAGTGGTGAGGTGCAGGAACAGGTTGCCTGGAGAGACTGTGGATTCTGCACCCCTGGAGGCGTTCAAGGCCAGGGTGGATGGGGCACTGGGCAACCTGATCTGGTATGTGATCTAGCGGTTGACAATCCTGCCTGTGGCAGGGGTTTGGATTTTAAGGTTCCTTCCAATCCAACTCATTCTGTGATTCTCTGAATATCCTTGTGATGACGCTCAGAAAGTGTGTGATAGATGAATGTACAGTGAGGTGGATTCAGAACTGGCTGGCTGGCAGATCTCAGAGGGTTGTGATCAGCAGCACAGAGTCTAGCTGTTGGCCTGTAGCTGGCAGTGTTTCCCAGGGCTCCCGCTCTTGTTCAATGTCTTCATCAATGACCTGGATGAAGGAATAGAGTCCACCTTCAGCAAGTTTGTTGATGATACAAAGCTGGGAAGAGTGGCTGACACACCGGAAGGCTGTGCAAGACCTGGACAGGCTGGAGAGTTGTGTGGGGATGAACCTGATGAGGTTCAACAAGAGCAAGTGTAGGGTCCTACTCCTGGGGAGGAATAACCACATGCATCAGTACCAGTTAGCTGCTGGCCTGCTGAAGAGCTCTATGGAGACAGACCCTGGTGTCCTGGTCAACAATAGGTTGGCCATGAGCAAGCAGTGTGCCTTTGTGGCCAAGAAGGCCCATGGTATCCTGGGATGCATTGAAAAGAATGTGGCCAGCAGGTCGAGGGAGGTTATCTACTCCATCTACTCTGCCCTGCTGAGGCCACATCTGGACCACTGTGTCTAGCTCTGGGCTCCCCAAAAAAAAGACAGGGAACTTTTAGTGAGAGTCCAGTGGAGGGCCATGAAGATGATTAGGGCCTGGAGCATGAGGAGAGACTGAGAAGAGAGCCTGAGAGCCCTGGGTCTGTCCAGCCTGGAGAGGACTGAGAGGAAATATTGGTTTATAAATATCTGAAGTGTGAGAGTCAAATGGTTGGGACCAGGCTCTTTTCAATGGTGTGCAGCATCAGAACAAGGGTCAATAGGCACAAACTGGAACACTGGAAGTTCCATATAAACATGACGAAGAACGTCTTTACTGTAAGGGTGACAGAGCCCTGGGGCAAACTGCCCAGAGACATTGTGGAGTCTCTTTCTCTGGAGATATTCAAAACACACCTGGATACCTACCTATGTGATCTACTGTAGGGAACGCGCTTTTAGCAGGGGAGTTGGACTTGATGATCTCCAGAGATCCCTTCCAACCCCTGTGATTCTACAATTCTACGATTTTTGTTAGTAGATGTGTCGTAAACATCAGGAGAGGTGACCGACAAATTGAATCTGTAGAAAAGTTCTTTGAAGTTTCCTGTTCACTGCAACCTAGGATTTCTAAGATTTTAGGGTTATAACTAACATTATTTTTAATAGTAATAATAACAATAATAATGCATGTCCCAAAACACATTCTGAATTCAATTTCAGATCTGCTATCTTAGACACAGTGAAAATATAGATGATGCTGATTGAACTTGGGGGTGGCACAGCAGTGTGTATTGAGCAGCTACTCCATCATCTCACAGTACCCACAAGAAAAGATTATGAACAAGTCACTGGGGAAAGGAATCAGCATGGTATGAATTAGCCTTCAACTAGTCCCAGAATCTCATATTATCTCATAATATTTTCGTTAAAATACATAGTACAGATTTTCTTTGGAAGATAGATGATGAAAAGGATGAATCTGATTTGATTTTTGATTAGATGTTGACCAGGATCCTGTAGCCATCCCTCTGTCGACATGAAGGCATGCATGAATGTGGAACTGGAGCTTAAAACAAGATGAGAAGTACTGTCTCAGTAGGAAGAATCTTGTCATTTAAAATGAGATTAGAGCAAAGCAGACTGAAACTTCCCAATTTGCCCATCACAAGGTCTGTTTCCAGGACTGCAGTACAGCTGCATCATCTGGGTGAGAATAAATGTTTTTGGTACTTGAAAGTCACTGAGCACAGAGCTGAACCCCAGTGAAAACTTCTTTCAGTATTGTTCACAGATGGCAGTGCTTAAGGACTGGAGGAAGAGCACAAGAGACCTGGCATGTTGATGCCATATGAAGAAAAGTTTTCAAAGAAAAGGCCTGGGGAAAAGGAAGTTCTGGTTGTGGTTAAATCTGCAGGACATTTTTGCCATGGGCTTCAAGACAGCATAGCTGTGGTTGAATTAGACCAAAGTTTCTTGCACTGGCTCTTTTATTTCAGAAATCCCAGGGAAATTTGCCAGGTGGTTGGAAAAACTGCTTTGTTTGGATTTCATAGTATTGAGGCCTCAGTGTGAAAACATAGCAAGACTGATGCTCTTCCAGATGATGTTGGATGGCAAGTGAACTGCAAACATTGTCTCAAGCAGGATCACGAGGAATTGATTGATCCCAGAGAAGGAAACTGCTTGGGAAAAGCTGATTCTTCTTTTTCCATTTTTTAAAAATTTTCTTCTTACTTTTTTGACTAGTTTTGGAAAGTAAAGTGAGTTTGCAGAAAAAAAGTGGAAGAAAGGAATTCCAGAATCATATCTTGGTATTAAAATAGAGTGTCTACAAAATCATTTGAAAAAATTGTCCGTACAGCATGGCGATATTTCCTTCCTGTTGTTGCTCAATGTTTGTGCAAGCTATGCTCCTGCTCTGAAGATCCAGAAAATGAAACTCTTAAGGAGCAACACATTGGGCACCATGTGTGAAAACCATCATATAGGACAATTTTCCAGGTTACAGAGAAGTCACTGGAAGACAGGTGGATGTTCCAAATCTCAAGTTTTCTTTCTGTAATGTTATTAACTGTCTTTTAATTGGAATTATTAGTTTTATTAGTATAGCTTTGAAAGTATTTATAACCATTTTTCAGCTTCTTTTCATTACTTTCTATTTTAACCACTATTATTTTTTCAGTTGCTGCTGAAAACTTAGCAATTTTGTCTGATGTTCAACTCGAATTTTTCAAAATATTCTCCTGATTTCTGTATAATTCCACATTTTATTTCATGTTTTATCCTCAAAACTTCTCTAAGTATTTCTATGGTTTCAAAGTGTGCTGTAAAAAAATCTCACAAATTTATGCCTAACTCACTAGGTCTAGCTTGCCAGCTTTACCTGTGCTCTAAATGTAAGACATTGTGATTCTGTAAGCAATGCTCTGAGCTCTCTTCGTCTGAGTACAGACATAGGTTAGCTTCTAGACTTCTCATCACTCTTTTCCAGACCCTAAAATTGGGGTTCCTTTAACATCTCTCAAAACATGTTTCCCCAAACTATAGAAGAATTTTTTAGAGACTAGTGTAGTTGGCAGAAGACAAAACAGCACTATTTTGGGCACGGAGCAGAAAGCACATAGGCATTAAAACAATTCAGCATGGCTAGCATTAATTTACTATACTGTTTATGATTAAAATAAACCTGTCCAAACAGTTAGTCAGACAAAGCTGAATTTGCACAGCTTTGTCTAGATGTCTTGTCTTATTTAGGATCTGGGCCTCTGGGAAGCAGGAATGCAGAGGCAAAGGTGTCTCGTGATACACAAGTATGGTGCAGATAAATTCATTAGCATTGGCTGGACAATGACGGAATGCTGGTTAAAACTCTCCAAGTCATGCTCAGATTTGCAACAAACTTGATAAGAAATGAAAATTTCATACCATCCGTAGGATGCAAAACCTCTGATCTATGATGAAGAGAGGAACTTCCAAGTAGGCTGAGAGAGTACAGGTGGTTGAGTTTACCAGGTTTCCAAGTGTTTTTCATTTCTTCTTCCTTCCTAAGATAGTTAAATGCACATTCCTCAGCTATGTAAAAACAAATAGTCTACTCTCCCACTTTGAGGGGATTTCAAATGAAAGTGGGCTTAATTAGAGCTTTAGAAATCTTAAGAGTTGATACATGTCTGTTAAACACTAACCACCAACCATTTACTGTCTGTGTGCTAGCAATAAGGAGCCGCTTGCAGGCATGCTGGTGTGTGGGATGAAGGGCTGCATTAGCAGGGTCCATCCTAGTGCTGGGAGAGGAGGGAGGATCATATGCATCGCATGGTATCTGGCCCGGGAGTGTGGGCAGAGGCTAGGGAGGAAGGAACAGATATTTGACCTCTCTGAGGGCTGGGGAAATGTCTCCAGATTGGAAACACCAGGGGGGTAAGTGTGTCTCTCTGTTGGATTTCAATGGGCTTTGGACTTGCAGGGAGGTGGAGAAGGACGTTGTCAGTGAGCAGTCACAAGCAGACCAATGCTGTTTGGCATTGTGTTGGCCAAGTCTTCAGCACCATGAGTCAACATGGTGACTTGTACCTGACGGGGATCTGGGGTGGAAACAGCTGCACAGGATGAAACCCTACTGCAGTCCTTGTGCAGGAAACACCATGAGAATTATTGTCTCTACTTTATAGATTTGAAAGCCAGGGATTAAATGAGTTCTTGAAGGCCACACAGAGAGCCAGCGGCAAAGCCAGCAGTGTGCTGAGAGCCCTCTCTGCTCTCGGAGGCAGCTCACAAACCACACTGCATCTCAAAGGCAGCCATTCAGCAACCCTGTGACTTGTATATACTTTTAAATGGAAGAAAAATGGCAGCATTTTTGTCTTTATTTGCACTAGCAACATCTGTCCAGACTTCTAAGTCTGCACAATGACTGATGAGTAGCTCAGTAAAGATCTGTAACAGGCAAAATAGACATACAACACACAGGGAGTTATATGTTTAGCTTCCCTGCAAAAATCCAACTGACAGTCTTGCAATAAATATATAATTTTATGGCCTATTTCTCAATCACACTCTGCTACATAATATCATGCTAAGAACTGCTAGCTACCTTGCCAATGGAAATACATTGCTGGCAAGTGGTAAGTCTCTCTAGATCTGCTCAAGGAGTCATAACTGTAACAATATAAGCAAATAGATCCTCAGCATATTTCTTTCTTCATTTTTTTCTCTCTTTCTTTTCTCTCCTCCTTCTTCTCCCTCACTTTCCCCTCTCACTTTCTTCCCTTTTCCCTTCTCCCACATCCCTCCCCCTTGCTCACTCCTCCATTAGTGTTTAGAAGATTTCAGTTTTCTCTCAATCCTGGAAAGAATGTAAGTTGATGCTGCTGATTGCCTTTGAAAACATTTGGAACAAATTATCTCTACTGTTGGAATCTGAATAAAGGAATGCGAGCCTCACTGGAGAAATATGAAATACAGGGTGGGATTCACAGAAGGTCTGTAGCTTTCTTTTTTTTTTTTCTTTTTTTTNTTCTTTTTTTTTTTTTTTTTTTTTTTTTTTTTCTTTTCCAAATAATGCATTCTTTCTGTACTTTTTTTTTTTTTGAAATTGTTTTTGTTACTTTGGTTTGGAAAATATTCCATCTGGAAAAAGTGAAGAGTCTAGGGAAGTGCTTTTTGTGAAGTAGCCTCTTAACCAACTCTTTCAGAGGTGAAAACAGTGATTGATATGAGACAATTTTTAGTTTGAAACCAATGCGCTTGACAAAGAAGTGAAGCAGAAGTTGGATTCTATCCATCTTCTTCTCCAGTTAGGGACAGTTTGAGTCACTGAAGTCTTTTCCTGCCTTACTTTGCTGTTAGATAACTTGCCTCAGTTTCCCTGCCTGCAAGGTGTTGCCACACTGTGGTGCTGTGGAGTCACCATTAGTAAAACAATGGACATCTCTGGAGGAAAGGTGCTATGTAAATTTAGGGTTCGTCCCATGTTTCCAGTTTCATACTTTCCTACATTTAGGACTATTTGTATGCAGGATTTTATTTTGTCTCCTTGCAGAAAATGGTTCCAGTCATGTCCAAATCATGATATAAATGCTCAAGTTAGGTGAGAGGAACTGGGAAATAGGGCTTTTGTTTATTTGTGTCTTCTAGTTTATTTGTGTTTTACTTAAGGTTTGGGCTTATGTCTGGCATAAATGCAGAGGACATAATAACTGAAAGATGGACATCTTTACACTTACAGTGGGCTCAAATTGGAAAGCGAGTCAAAAGCAGAATGACTGAAATCATGTTGTGCATTTTCTAATATTTTGAGGTTGCAGGCACAGTAGATAGGCCTATAGTTATGAGGATGAAAGCTTGCCCTGCTGAGGACCAGCCATCAGACCCAGTGTTGCTGATTCTCCTGGGCCGTGCTTGGCCACCATGGGGACCTCACATCCCTGTGCTTAGGCTTTCCTTAGAGGAATTTATACATTGGAAAGAGTGCTCACAGTGGTTTCAATTGATAACTACACTGATCTTCTGTTTAGTTTACAAAAAATAGAAAGCATCAATGACCAAGATGTTTTCCTGTTTCTCCTTTCACTTTTTTTCTGGGGAAAAAAAAAAAAAAAGGAGTGGAGCTCAGGTACATCCACACTAAAAAGCTAATGTGGCTAAGTACAGTCTGGTAAGCACAACCAAATATCGAGAGCTCTGAAGATCAAATAAACCTTAAAAAATGCAGATGAAAACTAGTTTCTAAGCTTTAGACTCTGTTTTGTTTCTTTGACTCATAAAGCATTGGTGAATCCTGCCCTTAAATATTAGAGACAGTGATAGATGCCAAAGTCCTGGCAGGTTTGAATCTGTTCACATAAACCCCATGGGTGTGAATTTGATTCTTTCCAATGATTATGTTGGAGTGACTTAGTCACATTGTTTTGACCTACTTTCCCTAGCTGCAAACTCCATCCAAGCTCGTTATTGTTTATACAAAAGGGCTGTGAAGGATATTTTATATACTGGTGCATTATCTGTGGTAATTTTCATACATAAATTAAAAAAAAAAACACAGGAAAAAGTAATTTTAGGTAAAAAAAGTGTATTGCAGGATGCTGATCTTTGTTCAACCTCTGGCAAGAGTCCTAACATAAAAAAGAAGGCTGAGAGAGTGACTGGCAGATTTGGGCCTCAGCATTGCGTAAGCTTGCATATGAGAAAACAACTGGGAGAGAATTATTTGTGGGCTGAAGGAAAGAGTTTAGCTTAGAGGACAAAGTCAAAAAGGTCAGAAAGCACAGCACAGAAACTTCCACACTGGGATGCAGGAACGCACCATAAACACAGCCCATAGTCCATTGAGTTTTGAGGGAAGTAGGAAATCGCAGGGATGAGGTGGTCTGGAGACGAGAAGGTTGCCTACATGGGGTTCAGAGACCATCACTTAGGTCCCCTGCTAGGTCACAGGAAGAAAATTAACAACAGCTGAGCCCCAGGGGTATTTTCTGGAGACCCTCTCCTAGTTGCACCGACAGGCAGTTTGGGCTCGTCAGCACTACCACGGTAGCAATAATAGAGATGATTGAATTTCTGCTTCCTGGAGAGAGAATGTGCCCTACGGAGCTAGGGAAAGATAGGAATCGGGAAGATCATAGAAGATGGGAAGGCAACAGTTGAGGTGGGGAGTCATTAAAGGGAAGTTAATACTGTGAGTGGGAGGAAGTCTAAGAAAATACATTGGAAGCTGAAATGTAAACTTGAAGGGCAAATTGAGCCCTCAAAATCTGAGATTTTCGAAACAGTTCTAGGCAGTGAAGTGCCAGAAAGTTTTACAGGGTGCTTGGCATCTACAAGCCTTTTACACCTCTGGTGACCAACCTTTTCTTTTTTGAAAGCTAGACTCAGGGCAAGTGATCTACTCCCAGTGTTTGCTAATGCTGTGGAAAAACACGAGCTTAAGAAAAATTCATACCAACAGCTTGTCTTCACCAGAGACGTTAGAAAAAATCATCAGACCATCGAGTTCCCACTTACAATGTAACAAGCTGGAGAACATCTCTGCTAGGTCAGTTTTGAACTGAAGCCCAGAAAAAAATAGAAAAATAAGTGTAAACCTGTCCTCAGCTCTAGATCTCCTGGACTACAAAAAATCTACATAAGCATACAGCCCCAATCAGCTTAAAAGATTACAGTAATGAAATATTACCAATAAAACATCATCAATAAACTTTCACATGTAGTAATTGGAATGCAAAGGGTATTTAATCTTCAAGCATAGCATACATCATGGTTGAAGCTTGGAAAACTCTGCCAAGAACAACATTTATAACCCTTTGCATTTTCTGCATTTTGATTCCGTGCAAGACAAAGGAAACATCTGTATGGAAAGTATCAATTCTGTGGCAAAGGTTAGGGATTAAACTGCTGCTCTGTAAATATGTATATGTGTCTAAGACATATACATTACTCTGAAAGGAAGCCAGTCATGCAGACATTGATTTTCCTGCAAAAAATATAATTCACTGATGCATGGTTGCTGTAGTTTTACAAGCTCTATTTGTTCTTCTCATACACGTATTTTTGCAAAGTATATGATTTGCTAATAAGTTTGTGCCTATGTCTTGCAGAAGAGGGAAATCTTTACCTAGAAATCTTCATCTCCACTGAATGCTGCCTTTCAGCTAATGAGATTGCTGTCACCTAAATTTTCATTGTTTTAAAAGCAAGTGGCTGCCGACAGTTTCCTTTCAAGCTTGAATGATGAAAGGAAAACACCACGCTGCCTCATCTGGCTAGCTTGCTGAGAGCTAATGAGCCTGAGGCTGCACCCATCTTTGCTATACTAGTGTGACCTTATGTCTGCTAATGCACAGGGAAGCAGTGAAAAATGTACTGCTAGTTCCATCCAACAGTTCCCTGGGGACATGCTGAATGTGCCAAACAATTTAGTAAATATATATCAAGTTACTGTATTGAAACATACTTCAATGTATTGCGACCCTGGGTATCTCAATCTAAAAATCATATTTTATTTTTGCTCGTCTTCCCATTCTGTGTTTGACATCTGAAAAATCCTCTTTGGAAAAGGACATCTTTTCTTGTGAATTTTTTAAGCACGGTAAAAAAATTTCACTTAGTTCTTAGATTCATAATGAACTATTTGAAAATTTTAATTCTCTCTTTTTTTCTTTTCTTTTTTTTTTTTCCTACCATGTAAATAAAAGCTGACGTGAAATCTGATAGTGGAGATTTGAAGGCTACTCTGCAGTTAGTAACTGAAAGTATGGAGCATGCATCTCAGAGACATTTTGTATGCATAGAGAGTAGGAAAAAAATCATGGCTTCCCTTGGTGGAATCTCTTCTCCCTTTATGCTCAGTTTCCATGAGTATTGTCTGAAGTCAGCTTTACTTGATTTTATTCTCAAGCTTTCATTTGCAAAAATCTGCACTCAAAAAAGCGATATTTGAAATGCAAGTTTTAAATTCCTACTGTTTGCTGAATTCTTCTAATATGAGAGGAAATGTCACTGAAGAGTGTATGTGTATCAATAGCCCTATGAAACTGGAATACTCATAGTGAACAGTATTTTTGAAGACTACAGAGGATCGAGAGTTTCTTGATGAAAAAAAGTGGAGTAATGTTAAGTCAGTTAAATCATATTATTTCCCTAATGAAAGTCAAACTAAACCAAAAAATCCTCTAAGTATCAAGTTACTAATAATTATATATTTTCACAGCTCTTGGACTTGCCTTCTGCTGTTCAGTATTTTATACTGCATACCTATGCAATATATTCGCTTTTTATCTGATAGAGCTTTCTTGTGTCTTGGAATTTTGGGTAACAATTAGAAAACACACTCTACTCCAGTGAGTATTTCTCTTCACATAAATGTGAGGCACAGAGTAAAAGTGGCTAATAGAAGAAGTTTATCCTCAGCCAGGAAATATCAATTCTGAGTATTTTGGGACAATCTAGTCAAAAAGCCAATGGATGAATTGGGCCAAGGGAACTGCACCAGAGCTGTCCCTGATCAAGCCAGTCTCATGACTCCATGTAGCGTTATCAGGTGTGATAAACGCAGAGCTTAATTTCTTACTTCTCCAGATGTCTGTATCACCCGTTTATTCTATTATAAACTAAAACATGAGTATTTCAAAAAATATCTGTCAGACTGGCCAAAAAGCAGACAAAGCTTTTAGGTGATGACTTCACTAAACATACACAGCCCATCTCTTCATGTCGTGAGGATGTGCTTAACATGTTGCAGAGTCATTGCCTTGTCCTGGATATAGATAATATAGATTTCTTTTATAGGATAACTTTGGGCAAAAAGTCACAAGACAAGCTTTGCTCTCTTCTAGCAACCTTAGAGGATGAAACGAATGGATCCTTCAGTGAAGTTATTTACTGCAGAAGAACTTAACAGTTGTTGGCAGTCAAACCTTGTATGATTTGTCAGTCCATGAAGTTTACAAATCTTTACACTAAGAAACAGAAGAGGCATTTTTAACTATACTCATGAGCCCACGGCTTCTCTTAATGTGCTCTTCAGTCTAGTTTTAGAGGTTTCGATAAAAGAATTCTACCATTTCCCTTGAGGACATTTCTGGCAATTAAAGAGGTGCATATCTTCTGGGAAGTCACTCACTATACTGAAAGAAAGGAGCTTTGCAAAAGGCAATTCTGATCACAAAGAAGTGACAATACAAATGACATACGAGGAGAAGGAATTACTTTCCCCATGCTGGGGGCAGAGAAGGAAGCCAATAAGAAAAACCCTGCTGAAAAGGACTTGGGAGTAGTGGTGGATGGCAAGCTGGACATGAAACAGCAATGTGCCCTCGCAGCCCAAAGCCAACCGTACCCTAGGCTGCATCAAAAGAAGTGTGGCCAGCAGGACGAGGGACGTGATCCTGCCCCTCTGCTCTGCACTGGTCAGACCTCACCTGGAGCACTGCATCCAGATGTGGAGTCCTCAGCACAGGAAGGACATAGACCTGTTGGAGCACATCCAGAGGAGGGCCACAGAAATGATCCAGGGGATGCAACACCTCCCCTATGAAGACAGGCTGAGAGAGCTGGGGCTGTTCAGCCTGGAGAAGAGAAGGGTCCGAGGTGACCTGATAGCTGCCTTTCAATATTTAAAGGNCTTCCTCCCGGCTAGCCCCTTCCGTAACCAAGAGAACCCGGAAACCCAACGAACTAATCACATGATGTTATATGGTATGGAATAGCTCTTTGGTCAATTTAGGTCAGCTGCCCTGGTCCTATCCCCTCCCAGTTCCCAGCTCCTTATGCCCCCCTTAACTATTTCACTGGCAGAGGAATGCGGAAGTGAGTTATGTCCTCGGCTCCGTTCAACACTGCCAGGATCTTATCAGTATCTCTGAGGTACAAGATAAATTCATGCTAGACACTACGAGAAGCGTAACTTCTGTTAGAAACTAAGACATCCCTGTCCCTGGAGACATTCAGAGTCAGGCTGGACCAGGCTCTGAGCAACCTGACTGAGCTGGAGGCGTCCCTGTTCATTGCAGGGGAGTTGGATTAGATGACCTTTAAGGCTCCCTTCCAACTCAAACAATTCTATGATTCTATGATTTCTGTGAATCTCATGTGGTGCTCAGCTGGCCATGTATACCCATCAGGACCTTGCAGTGCCTTCTGGGACCATATCTGCTGGGTTTTTCACATGAGGCAGCCAAACTGCAAGAATGCAGGTCTGAACACAAAACTCTTGCTCTTCATCCCAATTTCCTTGCCTTTCAGTGGGCTATTGTGTTTTGTTCTGTGATTGTCAACCTGCACTTTTTTGCTATGTTGTTTGAACAGTGGAAGTTCTGGCTCATTGGCACTGGTGTTGCTTTCCCCTCACAGTAAGCCTGTCTGTGTTATTATTGCATTGCAGTCACTCAGCCCCTTTTGGTTTCTGTGGCATCAGCATTTCCCTGCCACAGCTCTTGTAGTGCACTATAACCATGTGGATGTGCTTTATAAACCCTGAGCCTCTAATAATGGGAGCAATGTTTTTTTTTTCCTGTGGTCCCTGCCTTCATTGCAAACAAGTATTCAGCCTGAAATGTGGAAACTTATGTTTAATCTCCTTTATTTGCCTCCATCCACACCTTTCTGAACTGCTACAGTAAATCCTTCACAGTAATTATTATCCCATAAGACACAGCATATGCTTACACACAGCTTAATGCACAGAGATGCAGCATGGCCCTTTTCCAAAAATTACAACAAAACCAGGACAAGATTAAGTGTATTCAAGGCAAACACACCCACAAGCTAATCAAGACAAAAAGAAGAAATCCTGGCTCTGTTTGAGTCAATGGGAGTTTTGCCACTGACTTCAGTGAGGTTAGGATTTTATCCAAGATAAACAAGTATGAGACAAGACAAAATAAAATAGTTTAGAAGTTGGAAGTTTTATGGATGAGTCATGGGAGAATAAGAGAAGGGGTATGTACTTCCTGAGGGGAATGAAGATGAGACAAAAATGAAATATGATTTTTTTTTTTTAACCGTGTAGGTAAAGTGAGGGTTAAAGAGAATCATGTAATCATAGAATCATTAAGGTTGGAAAAGACCTCTAAGATCATCTAGTCCAACCATAAATGGGGTGTTTAACTCTTGATCTGGCTCTCAATTGAAAGTAAGAGATACAGGTTCCAAGAACACATGGCACACTCAACATTATAGTCCCTACCCTCTAGGACCAGTCTCAGAGGAGAGAAGCTACTGCTGTTCTTAAGTATGTATGTGGATACTTTGCTCATTTGGGCTTTTTGTTGCAGTGAAATGGTGTTTAAAGTGGTGTAAAATGTTGCTATGGGAGATGTTCATGAGGCTAGTGCTAGCCTTGCTGAGGTTGCCCTCCCTCTGTGGAGCAAGATGCTCTGCTCTAGAAAATGATCCTCTGAGATGCCAGCTCTGAATTATCCTCTGGAAGACTTCATTGTTGCTTGTTGTTGCAATCAGCAGTACAAAGTCTAGCTGGAAGCCAGTCAGTAATAAATTCAAGAGCTGCTGGGGTACCTGTGCTGGGGCCAATAACATTAAGTATCTTAATTGATAAGCTGGGCAATGGGATGAAGTAAATCTGGAGGAGGCACAAAATGGGGAGGCTGATAGGGGAGATGGGCGTGATGCCTCTCAGAGGGTACTGGGCAGCCTCGAGGAGAGAAAGCTCAGGGGGATCTCACCAATGAATATATATGCCTGAGTGGTGAGCATAAAGAAGACAGAGACAGACGTTTCTCAGCAGCACCCAGTAACAGGACAAGAGGCAATAAACATAATCTGAAAAGCAGGAAATTCTACTTAAACGTAAGAGAAGACATTTTTGCTGTGAGGATGGTCAAACACTGGAACAGGTTGTCCAGAGAAGTTGTGAAGCATCTCATCCTTGGAGATGCTCAAAACCCAGCTAGACATGGCCCTGAACAACCCACTCTGGCTGACCCTTCTTGAGCAGGGGGTTGAACTATATGTTATTCTTCCACCCCCCGTTCTGTTTGTGTGTATTCCCTACCAGATAGAAAAAATTTGAGCCAAAGTAGTCTAAAATTAGCCTACAGGAGTTCTTGATACGCTGTGTCTATGCCTTGTGTATCTGGATAAATAACAAATTCCTTTCCTTAATCCTCTCAGTTCCTAGAGACAGAATTTACATCTGCAAGCTACTCGGGGATGTTGCCTTTCTGGTAGATAGCCACTGCATGCATACAAACAAGAGCATCTCTGGCTGGCCTAGGCCAAGTTTTGTACAACTTTACCTCAGCTGCAGTGAATAGAGGTCCACTTCACATACTTGAGTGTAAAAGAGACTGAGCAATAGTAAAATTGCTATGGCTGAATCATCTTATGAAACTCAAAATGCTGACAGTTTATGATACCTATAATGATGGTGGCTTTTATTAAAATATCATTCAGTGGCTCTTGTCACATTAATTTAATATTCTGGGGGCAGAGGAAATGTTTGCTGTCACATATACCTGTGAATACCAACTTATTAAACTCTCAGTTGCAATTTCTTGGGAAACCTGAAAACAGCAAAGAGGGAGAGGGAACATTTTGTCTCACTGACAGTTGTCCTCAGGACGACTTAGTGCTTCTTCAGGGGAAACACTGCTGCTTCTCTCCATTGCATTGAATCCCTACTAAAGGGAGAACAGATCTGAACTCCACCTTTCCCTTTGTTGAAAGGAACCAGTAAGGAGCTCTTAAGAGACAGTGTAAGAACAGAGCACAGGTAGTGCAAGTTTTTCTACTCTACGCATTACAGGTTTGTAATGACTGCTTGAAAATAGCATGGCTGCATCTGTCCTTGCAGCAGAGGCACAGAAGAAATCAAAGACAGCAAACCAAAGATAGACCAAGAAGAAGTCCAAAGACAGCAGAAAGCACATATGTATATATATGTATATATATATATGGGAGATACTTTCTATGCTTTTCCATTCTTACAGTGATGAGAAAGACAGTTTGTGGTAAGACCTTGCTAATGTTTTCTACCAGAAAATTTCCGAAGAATTCTTGCTTTTGTGCAAACTCTACCCTGATCCTCAAAAATCACATTCTAGACTTTTCTTGCTATGAATCTGTAGCTTCTTACCTGTTACTGGAACTATGATGTAGCCGTGAAACTCAGACTCATTCTAGACCTGCAGGCCTACCAAGGTCTCAAAATCTTTTAAAACTAGTATTTAATTCAACTGATTTATTCACCTAATCAAAAAGTAAATAACATATACATTTTCAGAACTTCAAAGATTCTGTTTCTCATAGTGGGATACAAATAAAACCACAGTTTTCATAATGCTGGTGTCAGTAGCTGTTTAGTAAAATTAGCCTTATCTGACTTACAGAGAACGTGCCTTCTGCAATCAGGAGCCACCATTATGAAACCAGGCTAAATGACATGATTCAGAGCTCCAATAATAAGAGTAGGTTGCCACTGTCAAAAAAAAAAAAAGGAAGAAACATCAATGGTGCTTGGGCAAGAAAACCAAGGAAGTGAATGAGAGGGTCCCCAGCGCACTAAGTAAGCCATATTTCATTTTCAGATGCAAGATTACCTTGAACGGTTTCTTAAGCAATTGATTAATTTGGATAAAATGAAATCAAGCAAGAATTGGTGTTTCTAAATTCATTTGGAAGCATTACACTAATTAATTACTATATTATATCAGGATGAAAATTAAATGAGAATTCCACAGAGTCAACAATGCTATCCCATGTTACCCAAGGAACAAAGAGTCAAATCTGAAGTGAATCTTCAGCTTTCACTGTTTCTTTATTAGATGTTACAAGTGTGGCAAGCATTTTGGACAACAACTGACAACTGTGTCCTGAATGACACGGTAAAACAGTCTGCTTAAACCAGTGACAAGAGACTAGAAAGAGAGAGGTGGCCAATACATTTCCAGATGAGATTCACAGGCAATGGATTAAGAAAATTATAATAATGGAGGGACATTCTGGAAAGTGTGATCTGATGAAATAAGATTGTTGTATCAACAGAAGTGAGTCTCAAATTATGACAAATAATAATAGATAATCAAAAACAATAACAAGAAAGGAGTTCAAATAGAATAGCCTGAGTATAGGAATGAAGACTGAGGAAAAGAGTAGATTTGAACTATTTATCGAAAAGGTCTAGCTGCTTAGGAAGCAGAAGGGAAACATTTTGTTAATCTTGGTGTATTTTACAAATTACTTTGAATTACAGATGCAACTAGCTTATACCAAAGAACATTGCTAGCTCATCTCCCTTCTACTACCTTTTTTATTTACAATCTTCCTAATCAGCTGTTAGGCTGAGTAGGAGTACATAAACATTTCCATCAAATCTCAGAACTGAGCAACATGATTCTGGCTTTCTCCCCAAACTGGAACTTGAGATAAATTTGTCAGGAAATCTTTCAGCAAACTATTAGGAGGAAAATTTCTCTCTCTGGTAGAGCATTTAGTCAGAAAAAAAAAAAATTCTTGTATTCTGATGTGCAAAGCCCTCCCTCCAATGGAAAACACTCATTCCTTGTAGCAAGGACATATATACACTGACTGCTTATGTGGGCACGTGGCAAAGACAAGGATTGGGATCACTCCTTGACTAGCTCTGATGTATCTCTAGCACATGTTAAACTGTTGTGAGAAGTGGTCAAATTTTTGTTATGGTAGCTGCCACAAACAAAAGGATGACCCAAATAGCTGATGTAGTAGGTGACAATATTAAGCCCAGAAAGGCAGTATGGACACAGTACATCCAGCAGAAGATGGATACGTTGCCTGACAGATCAGAGTAAACTAATTATCTATATCCTCAGCTACTGCATCAATGTCTATGCTTAGGTACGGAAAAAGCTGAAAATAGCTTACTATAACTGGGAAATACAAGATCATCCCCCGCTATTATCTAAGCAGGATTGCTCTACTTACACTGTGTTGTTTCTCTATGGTTAAGCAGTGTTGTCTTGGTATCAATCCCTCCCACTTGCTAAGCATGCAAAGCCCCAGTTCAATGTAAGAGAGACACTGGAGACAAGCACAGGGTCCAAAATGTGAGACTTGTAATGAACCTCCTGGACTGGCATTAGATCAAGCCAACATCTGCTGTTATTACAGCATTAGCACATCCATATCATGATGCAAAATGAGAGCAAAGTCACTTCATGCCATGATCAGTAACTGCTTATGCTGTGTTAACCTGGTTGATTGCAGATTGCAGACTGAGGACTCCCATGCAGTAATTTTGTGGCTGTGTGTATAGATATATTAGCCTGTGCAGCTGAAAAAGAGATTTTCAAAAAGCAGGACAGAGCCAAAAGTCTGACATACCAAAACAGTCGTACTGCATCCCATCCTGCTTCATGCTGCAGAGACATTTTCCTTTAGGAGGTCACTCAAACACATACCAGCTGCTAATTTGCCTACTGTCCAAAGATGGGCCGATTTACCAGTCTCTGGTACCTTGTATAATCATTCACACCTGTGAAAGGTCACTAAAAATACAGCACATCAGAGCCGCGCTGTTCATCACCCACTGTGTACAGATGTAAATGGCCAGCCACTGTGGAAAGCAACTGAGAAGGGATCCAATATGCTATGCTAATTAAAAGTCTGACCAGACATAACTGGATGAAAACCAGAGGAAAAAGAGAAATCTGTTTCTTATTTATGAAGCATATTTGTGTTTTCTGTAACACCAGAAATAAACACATCAACAAAACTTACTGTAATTGCCAGTGACTTTATCATCTATATCAGAAATGTGTTTCTATAAAGAACCTCATGAGTCACAGTCTTTTGCCATTGCATCAAACAGCATCTTAAATAAATGATGTTCCCAGTAGCGCAAATGTGAAGGTTGTAGCAAGAAATCATCATTCGGATGCTTTGGAAAGTTAGCTGAAAAAATAGAATGTGTTCACAAAAGATCAGATTGTGCCAGACAACTCCAATAGCTTCCTGACAGAAATATAACTGGTTTTATAGACAAAAGAGATGTGAAAAACCTCATTTGATAAAATGCTACTTGAGGCATTATCTAGTTAGTCAGTGGAAATGGAGAATTGTAGAGAAATTTTTGGATAGGAGAGGCAGTGGCTAAAGAGGAGACACCAGAGGTTGACACTAAAAGACAAACTATTGCTCTACACAGAGAAAATGGTCTTGGACCTCTGTTTTTTTCTGCTCATACTTGCAGAGGGCACCATCTTTTCCCATTTGTACAGAAGAACATTGGAAGTTGATGCAGATATGATATGATCTTAGAAACTTCACTAAGAGAAATACCATAGCATTCAATAGCACAATGTAAAATTAAGAATCTTGAGAGAAAATATCCCA
Organism: Penelope pileata; assembly: GCA_013396635.1. NCBI lineage: Eukaryota > Metazoa > Chordata > Aves > Galliformes > Cracidae > Penelope > Penelope pileata. The sequence goes on along the minus strand of WBMW01003444.1, from coordinate 461,761 downwards.
ATATTTTGACAGTCTGATGATCTGAGTGTTCATCTTTTGGAACAACTGAAGAGATGGCCTAAAGGCACTAGATGATCACAGGCACCAGTTGTGAATTGACAAACACAGTCTAATGATTTGCAAAAAGAGGAGATATTCCTAATGGACAAATCGAAGGAACATCACTGGAAGTGCTACTAGTGAGAAGTCCTCTGAAGAAATGCTCGAGAGAGATGGACCAGCTGTGCAAGTAATTATTGTGTAATAAGGCAAAGAAATTCTTGTGATTGTGAAACTAACAATTTTTGAGATATTTCTCTTTAAGGGAAATTTGGTAAGTTTATGCAGGAGATTACATGAGAAACCTGTAGCTGTCAGGGCTGAAGTCAGGGGTCCAGGAGATTTGTAGCACACAGTAATCTCAAGTTACCGGCAGCCTCTTTTGCCCATGATTTCTCATACAAATGCAATTTTTTTAGCTTAGATAGCCTTCTTTTTCTTCCTAATGTTCACCACAAATCCTCTTCACTTTGTTAAACTAAGACATTAAACTCTCTTAAGTATTCATCTGCTTCAATGAGCCAAAACCCAGATATTTGCGCCCACACTGTGGGCTTTGACTGCTCTGGTTGACAAGCCACCTCTGGGCAGCGCTGCAACATCCTCTTCAATTTGGATTATCATTACACCATCAATACAACATGTCTTCTGAGATGGAGCTGGTTCATATTTGAGCAGCCTGAAGAATCGGCCCATTCTGTTAATCCCTCTCCACAAGTGCTGCCTTTCGTTTAGGAGCCAGAAAGAGAATTAGCTGAAGACAGCACTGTGCTAAGGGCTGTGAAAGCACTTGCCCAAGGAAAATGCAGTGAAAACCAATGACCCTCAGATGTTTGCATCAACCAGAGCCGTACTTTCTTGGGAGCTCTATCAGAATTTATAACATGCACATTTTTATCATTTATAAATTACAGACAGTTCATTGCAGTTTCCCAGAGAAAAAGTCATGTAAAGGGCATACATGAATTCCTTCTGTTTTGATATCAAAACAGAAAGTACCAATGGTACAGTAGATAAGAATTACACAAAAACCATAGGACGAGAGTGTTCAGCATGAAAAGAGAATTCATCAGTTCAGCCTTTTCCACCCTAAACTCCATCAGTGATTTTTCAGATTCAAATGTTATCTGCCCCAAATCTGCACTGTTTTTTCTTTGATTCTCTTGCAATCAGAATTTCTCTGTTCCTATTAGTCTAGAAAGTGTGGGTCTGAGCTCAAATTTTGTTTGTTCTTTTAAATGTCAAAATATCTTTTTCAACTGCAGCATTCTTCTACCTTGGAATTTCAAAATATTTCACAATCTGGTGGCCTATAGACAATTACACAGTGAACTGGCTCTTTCAACCAGCCTGATTACAAGCACAGAGGGACTGCTTTTAAAAAAAAAGCAAAAACAAAACTTCATTTTAATCTCTTTGCAGACTTACAGATTCACACAGTATCAGTCAAGATAAGAGGAATGAGACATGAGACATTGGGTGCTAAACACTCTCATAATTTCAGACTCTCTTCAGACAAAGTAGTTTTGAATTCATTCCTTATTTTCCAGATCATCAGCTTTAATTGTAAACTCTTCATCATTACAGACTATGGCCAGCATGAAATCTTAACAACCATAGAAGCTTTTTAAGTCCAGCATACAAACCTCCCTATCTATAGGGTTCAGAAAGAAAGTTTTTTTAACCTTTTGTGTCCATGCTGGCAACCAGCTCCTGAAACAGTCCTGGGGAAAGTGCTTTGAGATCTCTGGATGAAAAGAAAGGTCTTTCTCTAACCCAGTAAATATGCAAAAGCTGTAAAGCCGTTCATGACTTATTTGAAATGTATCTGTATATTTGAAATACATTTACAGCATGGCTTGTTTTGTCTTAGTTTCTATCTGAGGCCGAAGTTGTCTTTCTTATAGAAAAACAGAACTGATAAGTGCTGGTGCTTACACTGCCGTACAGAGCCAAGGACATTTCAGTACTGTTCTGCCAGCAAGGAGGCTGAGGGTGGCATCAGGAGCTGGGAGGGGACAGGACCAGGGCAATTGACTTAAACTGGCCAAAGGAATATCCCACACCATTTGACATCATGTAACTATAAAACTGATGGGAGTTAGCTGGGGAGGGGCTGCTGCTTGGGGACTGGCTGGGCATTGGTGGGTAGATGGTGAACAAATGCTTTGTGCATCACTTATTTTGTATATAATTATCATTACTGTTATTTTCATTCTATTTTTCCTGTCCTGTTTTAGTAAATAGTTTTTATCTCAACCTAAGAGTTCTACTTTTTCCTTTTTTTCGCCCAGTTCTCTCCCCCATCCCAGCTGGGAGGAGGGGGAGTGAGCAAAAGGTTGCGTGGTGTTTAGTTCAGCTCTGTCAGCTCAAACCACAACACTCCAATATTTTGTGTAAGAGAAGTCCTTCAACTTGGGAAGTAATGAAGACATTTCACTGGCCAGAAGGCAGCAGTGTTAGTGAATATACCAAAGCCTGATCACATAGGGAGAGTAAAGAAGATAATTTTTTTTTTTTGTTTGAACTCACCAACCCAGAAAATGAGACATCAGTCCATCAGGCCAAAATGACCAGTTCAACCTGATTAGCAAACTTTCAATGATTACTCATCTTTCTTTTAAGAAACATTTGTCTATATGGAGGCCATCAGCTTCAGGAACCTCCCATTAAACAGCTCTGTAATAATCCTCATCAGAAATGTGGTCGTCATGCAGTAGTATGAAGAATGTTAATTTCTGTGGGCTTCTTTGCAACCATTATGTCCAGGAGTGCAGTTTAAATCAGTAGAAAAAATACTTCATCGCTGCTAAGGAATATCAGCTTTAGTAAAGATAGAAACATGGAGTATGAATTCTAATTAAGATAACAGCTTTGGACCAGGTCTTGAGAAAATTAGAATAAGACAATGCTTTTTTCCCTTTCAGAAAGAATAATTTTTGCTCCAAACCATTACTTTGATTCACATTTGCTGCGCAGTGCAGGTATGAGGTTAACTTCACCAACTGTAACTGTCGACAACAAAAGTGGCCTTCCATCACCTCGCAGCCAAGGGCTGCGATATTTACCTATGCTGTGCGAAGTCCAACTCAATTTCCTTTTCTGCTGCTGACGATGTGAACTCGCATATCCCAGGTCATTGAATTAATTATGATGCTCTGCGGGTTGCCTGGTGGTGAGACACTTGGTCCCTCCTCTGTGCTCTCCAGCTTTCCGCTGCAGGTGCTGTTTTATGTTGTATAAATAGTTAATCATGGGCACTGGAACTAGCACAGGAGCACTCCGGCTTGCAGACAGCATTGAACTGCCAGGGCACAGAGTCATTCAGCCTCTCCCTGGCTCAGTTTGCCTATTGAAATACACACAAAGGCTTCAGCAGACGAGATGATGAAAGGCCGGCCCTCTTCATGCCCTGTAACCTCTGATTAGGACATTCACTGCAAACGTACGAGTTGTTCATCCAAATCCATGCTTTGAACTTTTTCCCCATCTTTTCAGAAGTCTTCCACATTCTCTGTGCCTCAGTTTTCCACCTCTTGTGGGAAATCTATAAGGTGTCCAGAGCTGACAATGTTGTGGGCTTTAGAAATGCTTAAATTGTGCAGGGATGACACAGAAAACTAAATGAGTGCATGATGTGGTTTGTTCCATCCCACTGTAAGGTGATCCCCTTGGGATTAGGCGAGCTGTCATTGCACAGCCATGCAGACCAGTCCAATGTGGAACAAATACATCATGTCATAGGATCCTACTATCGTTTTGTAAAGTGGTTATATGCTGCCAGTGCGCTGCAAATTGATTCTGACAAGAAGGATAATAATAACATGTCATCCACAAGGCCATCTGGTCCTTCCTAACAAAAATATCTTAATCAACTATTAGAGATGTTTAATATGCATCACAGCAAGGATTATTTGTGGATTTTGTACTGTGGCTGAAACCAAATGCAAAGAAAGAACATACATATCTTAGCCGGTGTGGAGCACTCCAGCAGTCATTAAAGCTGTGCTGACTTGCACCGGTTGAGCATACGACCCATCGTACTTAGAAACGCAGTATTAAAAGTGGTTATGCTCTGAAACTTAATAAAATCACAAATTGGAATATCTCTACTGAAATTAATGATCCAAAATATTACAGTTAAGCAGAAGTCAGCCTTGTCTTGAATTTTGAAGGTCATCAATAGTCATAAAAATGCAGTTTTATGCATTAGAGCTTTGGAACAATAGTAAGACTAAGGTGAAATTTGTCAGTGAGGAGGGAATAAAAGAGTCATCACTCCCCCCATACTGCAATTAATTTGCTGAAAAGCCTTCAACTAATGATCTCTATAGACTTATTAAAAACAAATAAATAAAAGCCCCACACTAGTTACATTCTCAATAAACAGATGGCCATTATTTCAGTTATTGGTTCTTTTGGTTGGGCAGGAGAGGGTGTTAAAAGAAAGACACCATGGAGAAGGTGGCTCAGCTTGGGCAGAAGATGTTGCCAGGCTGCCAACCTGGCATACCCACTGCAAACCAAGAACAGGATCTTGACAAAAGATGGATTCACGAAACAATCAAGAGAAAAGAAAATAGTTTGAGTCAAAGCAAAGTAGTTTGTCTTACTTAGTGGAATGGAGAAAACAAACAAACCAAATAAACAAGTTCCCAGGGGAAATAATATTTTGGGGAAAATAATACTTATTCAGATTCAAGGCAATTTCTATAGTTAAGGAGAAAAAATTATTTCGGATTAGCTTGGCTTTTCTTAATTGTGTCAGCACTTAAACTTCTCTTAAAAAAATCTAAAGATTTGAATAAAAATCTTCTAAACTTTTAAAATTAAATCTCCCGTTTTGCAGTTACGAACATATGATTTTTTTTTAACTTATAGAGAATCCTTATTGCCTCTTACCAAAAGCATATGTTGTACTGGACCAAATTTCAGATAATTACTTATCCCACAAAAATATTTTGCTCAGTTCTACCCAAGACCAACAGAGGGTGGAGGTATTGCTAAGTCCCTAGAGAGAAGAAAAAAGAAAAATGAGGCATAAAGTATTAAAAAAAATTACCCCAAATAAGAGAAGAAATCTGTTGCTTGTAGGAGGAGTATAATAAATATGTATTAAATAAGAGCTGATCATACTGCTCTTTGCCAAAAACATTTTTATAGTTTTGATGAGCTGGTCACAAATTAAAAATCCTTTCCCTGAGATTGCCATATTCATTGGTCCAAGTCACACATGGCAAGGATTAAACACCATTAGAAAAAGAATTTAAAATCATGTGCCTGGCTTTCCTCATGCAACGTGGGAGAAACGAATGTTATCTTGATACCCTGAGAACTTAGACTTACATAAAGAAGACCAGAGTGAAGTCCCTAATTAACTAAAATCCATAGCAGAATTTCCTTCAATTGTTGTTTAGTCTCTATAATTCTTACATTGTTCCTCTAGTTTCCTTTTAGCTATAAGGAAGAGATTCTGGGAAGGAAAAATCAAAGGATGTATGTTTGCTCCATGAAACAGTCATGTAGCTCTCCGTTACACCAAGCTTTGTACAAAAGCAGGGAGGGATCCTTCTCCCAGAGACTTTACAGGGCCCACCAACTAAACCTGACTAGAGAAAGGGAGATACTTGCTTTTTAGTTTCTGAATCCTGTGGCTGACCTGCTTCCTTCTGGAAGTGAGATAAGGTTTAGGCATTTTCCTAGAAAGCTTTCTCCCTGGCCTACACAAGTCTGACTTTAAACTAGACACAGCAATATTTTTCAGACTTTTTCCCCCCTCTCTCTCCAATGAAAAAAGCTTTAGTATAATTAAATATTTAAAAGGGGCAACACTAACAACAATGTAAATGGTGAGACTAAATCAATCTAAGGTAGTGCCAGAGCAGACCAGTATTGAAAGATCATTTTGAATTTTTCAGTCCAAGAAAACTCTCCCTAGATTGACTTTTTATCTTCATTTTTGCAGGAAAAAGTGCTTTTATATACACATTTTCAGGGAAGAGGAAAATTGTTTTCCATGCAGCTGAGTACTTCATGTTGACAGCTGTGACCAGAGCTACCTTGAAATAGTCCTGAAGAGAGAAGATGTCCAGCACAGTGTACGCACTGGGTCTCCATTTTTATTTTTCATGAAAGTAGCAAGAGAGAATTCATGAACTCCAAAGAGTTAACATAATGTCACACTGACCGGATCCTTCTTCTCCTGTTGGGCATGGCTGCTCACTGCCCTGACTTTTACGGGTGTGGAAGTCAAAATTAAAACTGCCTTAGACACGTGGAAAAATGAGCTATAACTTCACATCTAGCACAAGAATTTCTGTCTTGAGAGGTTGGACAACATTTTGCCCAGTATCCAGTTCTAAGTTCTGTTTTAACACTTGCCCATTTAGCTGAGGTATGAGGGGATCCACAGCAAATAACTGATTTTAAAATTAGTGATTTAAAAACAACCAATCAAAAAAACCCAATGAACTTGTCAAGGACACATAAAAGGCACTCAAGAGAAAATCTGCATTGGCAGCAAAATAAAGGAAGATCTCTCTGGGGAAAGGGAAACTTGTTTTCTCTTGTGGTACATTCTGATGGAGCTCATACCTGTACCCTTTCAACATCTTGTCTGCGTAATCAATACTTTAGTTTGGGGTTTTTCAATGTGCTGAAGCAACCTCCCGAATCTTGTGCATCCTGTGAAGCTGAAGGTAAGAAATAGGAGTCTGGCATGGAATTGCAAGGCATTATAAGTAACCCGCGCGTGTAACTTGCTCTCTCTCAAATACCTCATCAATCTGAAAGCTACAATGCTCATATGTCTCTTCTGCCAATTCGTTTTAACTGTCAAAGAGGTTGTTTTCAAAGGGCTCAAGTGACAGCTCAGGAATTCATCTTGGTGGATTGGCAGGGCCTAGGAACTGTGTCTCTGAACTGTACAGAGGTCAGTCATTTAATTTCATACTGGTTCACATGATTTATACATTCTCCAGCTCTTGATTCAGAACAGGCTGTGCTTCCTCTGCTAGGCAGGGTATAATTTCTGTCTAGGGATTGCTTGCTTCTGTGTAGCTTGTACAATTACAAAACACAATGCTGGTTCTAAAAAAGATCAACTCAATATTATTATTCTTGTATCAAAAGGGGCAACACAAAAGTGTCCTGTGAACACAAAATCTGACAAAAAGCCTTGTAAAATATTCACTGGACACCCCTCAGACAGTACTTATGGGCACAGGTAATATCAGCACTTAGTCTTTTGTACAGGCAAAATAGTCATGGGGTAAGGGATATAAGAGAGAAGAATATAATTCATGAGGAGCTTCTCTTGTGAGCAATAGGAGTGCTTAACAACACTAAAAACTCAAGGTGTTCTAGTATGTTTATTTTTGGACAAAGAAGGTAAATTTTGGAATGATAGGAAAATTTTTTGTCCATCTCCCACAGGTTTAAAGGAAGCAACTGAGATTTCTGGGTTCCCAGAACTGCCTCACTACACAGAGCGACATTTTTCTCACCCCTTCACTTATACAGGGTCCACAGTCTTAGTAGCAGTCAGAAGAATGCAAAGGTGGCCTCCAAAGCAGAGCTGGAAGTGCCATTGGAACAAAAGCATCATCCAGGAGTTGCTGAGAAATCTGCTTTTGAGATCAGTAGAATGATTCTATCTCAGAAATGCTTGGGCATTTGGAAAATAGTGCAGTAAGAAAGGTGAAGGGATCATTTCTTTTTTTCTTCCTGTTGCCTTTTTGTTAAACCCATTCACCATGATCTTCTGTGCTGGGACAGCAAAAGTCCTGAGGACAATCCTATGCATCCTGTACTAATTACCGTGAAGTAGAGTACCAGACTGGAAATATCTCACCAACATCATCTCTGTAAATCTCATGCATCTTCTGCCTTTATGTGTCACACATAATTGCAGCTTTGGCATTATTCCATATGTTGAGTGATTATTCTCTGCCTTCAATCTAGACTGATAGAGGGCTTTATGCCTTGGTAAAATTGTTAAGCTATCTGTACATCTACACTCTGTTTATGACTTGGAAAATTAAACTTCGTTCTGTCTTGATTATTTGTCTTTGAGAAACTTGCAAAATAAAAGGTAACAATGCAAATGCAACCAGTATTTTGAAGCTTACTTTCCCCAGTTGATTTCACAAGCAGCTCACTATTCTATCTATTAGCGCAGACTTTTCCTTGAATTCAGCTAGCTCATCCCATTCGATGGAAGTGGAGAATCCAAGAATATCTAATGTCTTCACTTAAATTTTCTAAAAGATCTGTAGATGCTTTTAGCAAGTAAAGAAGAAATGAGCCAGTCCAGAATTTGCCTTGTGACACAGCTAAGACACATGCACAAGCTGGAGGCAGAGCTTCCCTTGGCTTTCCCCGAAGCTGTTAATTATTTAGGTTCTCTATTTGAATTTTCTTCCAGTCAAAGTAGCCCAGCCAACAAAGGTCTAAATATCTCACAAGAGCTTCTTGCACAATGCAGATGCTGGATCGCAAATACAGTTTCATCAGTCTCTAGGAGGCTCCTGCACCATTCCCGGGCCCTTTGCTATGTCTGAGCTGACTTTGGAAGGACATAGGGCTCTTGATAAAACCCTGAGCTGAAATTTTCCCTGCATGTCCATCAGTAGTCCCAAACCAGCATATAATGATGAGATCATTCTTAAGTTGTACCCCAGTGTATCAGCATTGCTAGCAAGTAAGTACTAACCTGCTTTGAGCACAACTTCTTATAAAATAGTGGTGCATATTTTTCCATTACACCCAACTAACTAAGCTCCATTGCTGAGTATTGGAATGCTGAAGCAAGAAGGAAGACTTGTGCCTCAGCAAAACAGAAGACAGGAGAGGCCTAGAAAAGTAAAGATTTTCCAGTGTCGTTTCAGGATACCCTAAGTTTCACAAGAGCCTTCCGAAATTTATTGCGAGATGTTAAGCAGATCAACCACCCTGTACTAGAATGTATCACAGCACAGAGCAATATTCCTGAAAACAAAACTTATTCCTGTGCATTGTGCCAGGTCTAAAACGATAGGTAGGTAATCACTTGTGTATTCTTGGTGCTGCTATGTGCAATTTTTCTTTGAAGAAGTCCAAAATAAAGAAGAAGGCCGAGCTGGATAGTATCTCATTTCTCTGAGACCTCACCTTGTGTCAAGCACTCTGATGTTTGGCTATAAGGAGAGCTGAGATGTTACTGTAAGGCAAAAGAATAAATCTAGGGAGGTATGGCTAATATGCCATTTCATATGCTACCTTGCCAGTGTGTTCAGTAAAATATGCAAGAGGCTACTTTCTTTCTAGTTCATGCACTTTCAGTGGAGGAGTTCAATTTAAGAGTTCTGCTTACATAAATCTACGTAGGGAATATGACTTATTGGTTTATACAGCATCAAATGAATGTTATGTTTCCCACAAATTTCAAATGGGCAGGCAGCTCTTATACTGTAGGAAGGAAGGTGGTACAAGTGATGTCTGTTTTTCCTGCATTCCCAGTACAGCATGATTGTTTGCAGAAACAATTCTGTAGTGTGTTAAAGGCCGTGTGCAATCCTTTCACCAAAAAATCCTTCTGTCTCATAGGAGAAAAAAAAAGAATACTCCACTGCTTTTTGTAAATGGCAACTTCCTATCAAATGCAGAGACTGTGGGCTATCCAGAAGACACTTCTCACTTTATGCTTCTCAACATTGTTAAAATGAGGACAATGACGCCAATTTGCTCCTTTTGATGATCTTCAACTTAAAGTAGCAGAAGCAAATGCAAAGCCATGTTAGATATAAATTTATAAGTAAGAGGCATTTCCTGCTCAAAACTTGAGAAAGTAATACACAGCAAACAGTCACAAAGTAGACTGAAATATATAGAGTAGGATTATTCAGCAGCTGTCAATTTGACTCTTTTTTATGGAACCAATATCTTACAGGAATTATCCCAAATCCACAGAGTTCATGGTTATTATTAATGGCATTAAGCATTGCATTCTGTATGTTGTAGATTGTAAAAATGGCACTTTGCCAACCAGTTACCTATTGGAATACTCATTAAAAAACAGAATTAATTCACTTCCTTGGAAGAGAGCTCAGCAAAGTGAGTTTTCAGAGAGCAGAATGATGGATCACTTTAAACAAAATGCTCCTGTTTGTCCAAAATGAGCATCCTTCTGGATTTCTGCAACTGAAAATGAAGAAAGACGTTCTGGGAGGGAGCCCACGCACTCATGAAAGCAGTATAACAGAGCAAAGCTCCCATCTCTTCTTTATTTTTCTCTTTAAGATACATTGTAGATTTCATGTTCATGAAAGGATGTTAAAGATGCAGACAAAAGAGGCAGTCTTAAAAACCCCAGTACCACAGAAAGCAAAGAAAATAAAACTCTGCTCTCTCCACTTGTCACAAAACGTATGGAGTCTGGCTTATGACTTGAGAAGTTATGGGGCCAGTGGGACTGAATAATGTCAATAGGCAGAAACTGAATCCACACATGGCTGACATGGAAACCATTACCAGAAACAGGGGTTCTTGCTGATGCTTCAGGAGGTTGTGGGCTCTCACGGGAGAAAGGACTCCTATGTCTTATGCTCTCCCTTTCTCTTTTCAACCAGTATTAACTACTACTGTTTTTTGTTTGTTTTGTTTTATTTGTTTTGTTTTTCCAGGAAGATCAAACTATCAGTTACATTAATTGCGATGGCATGACGCGGTCTCTGCACTTCATCCAGCTAGGATCACTTTCCTTGAAATACCATTCTTGCCATCATGTGCTGAATATCTCAGAGAAAGAGGTTTAAGCTAAGGTGTCTTAAACACTCCGCTCTGTAGGCTAAAAACTCACACAGCATCTATTCTGACTTAACTGATGGGCAGGAACACGTTAAGCAGAGAGGACCTCAGTTCCGATGTTTTTGTATATCCAGGATCCCTCTGCCTCTGATGACTGCCCTGTCTACCTCTGCGTGTGGCAATCTTGTTTTCATCTGTGCCTCCGCAAAGTGTCTTAGCTCTCTGCTTGTGACTTGGTCTGTAATGAAACAGTGACCTTTAGGCCGGCAGAATTCTCACTGCAGCCACAGCTCAATTTGCATTAATGTTAAATAATGTGTACAAAAGCAAAGGGGAGTCTGCATTCAATATCTTTATTTTTTTTTCCCCCAAAAAGGTTAAATTAGTATACATGGTGTGGAATCTGCATGGTTTTCACTTATCTGCTACAGAGCTTGAACTTTAGTCTTTTGGTCCAAAGGGAGAAAAATCAATAGTATCATACTGATACATAAGAAACTTTATTAAAGTAGCCATGGGCATCTCTGCAACCTTACCCTATCAAGCTGGCTTGCTAATTGGTTTGCAACAGTGTGGCTGCCATGAAAATTACCCAGGTCTGTCTTGTGAAAGTCTGGCTCTATCAGCATCAAGAACACAAACAGCCAGGGAAGCGGTCAAAGGTCGCTTCCTAGTTGTTGGGAACGGAAAATGAAGCTTGTTAACATTCTGCTGCTGCTTCTTCTAGGGAGAAAAAAACACATCAGTACTGCAGGGAGCTGTCCTCTGGAGGATTGAAGAAAGATGATCAAGCGTCTCTCTGCTCACTTCCACTCACCCATCAGGCTTTCACTGACAAGGAAACCTGAAAAAATCTGCCAGAAGTGTCATCTCATACCTGCCTGAAGTCTTTCGTTTGGAGTTCTTCTCTTATTTGTCCATCACAACACGGTCTCCCTTTTACACGTTGTCTCTCTTCTTTGCTGTATGCTGGTTTGTAGCTGTGCTAAACCAAATTCAAATTCAAAATAGCCTGAAATATCATTGTTGTATGCAGGTGAGAATGAATTAAAATGTTGTAAAGCTTTTGCAAGAAATACCAATTATAGATAAAAGAGACAAGAACCACAATCTCTAAATCCCCTCTGCCACTCATCTCCAATCCAGAAAGCAAGGTTTTGGCTGGCTGCATGAGTTTGAATTTACTTCTTCAAGGCAGAAATGTGATTCAAAGAATCATGTTGTCAGAGTGAACCATTGCCAGCAAGAAGCTGTAGATTCAAATGAATCTGTGTAAGAAGTAGGCACCACGAAACAAATGTGCATGAGCTGTGTTAGCTGCACTACCCAGAGAACAGGAAATGATGATCAGAGTGGTCTGAGGAGGGAGCTATGGGGTCTCTGGAAAGCTTGGAGAAGTCATAGAGTCCTTGCTGGCGGCTCAGTGGGGCTGTGCTCTGCTCTTTTCCAGGCCAGCCCTGATCCAGGAAATGAACAGGTTCCACCAGATTGACTGTAAGCTATGGGGAGCAGAACCAGAGATGAGAACTGATTTTTTGTCCCAGACTCTTTAAAATAAGATCTGTCTCTTTAAAACAACGTCAAATAGATGACAACGCTCAGAGCAATTTTAGCGAGTCATTCCTTTAGCACAGGACAGAACTGTGACAGATTTTAGGTAAATAACCAAATTAACTACTCCCCAGAGTATTGACTTTCATCAGTTTTTGACAGGTTCCTATGGCATAAAAAAATAAGCCTAACGTCTTGCTCAACTCATCTGAAAGGCCAGATGGACAGTAGACGGTGTTCAAACCTATCTTTCTGATTTTCCAATTCTTCCATTTGAGTGGTCACCCAAAAATATAAATCCAACAGTTTTATCCAGTAACAATGACAAGGAACTTGTCGTTAGAGGGCTGGCTTATAATTATGGATCACTTCCTTCAGGCTCATGAACTATGTACTCCTGTGAGCAAGGAACCCAGCAGAGGTAGTAGGATGAATAAGGAACTCCTGAAAAACTCAGACCTAAGCAGTATGTGTGCAGGAGGTATGCAGGAGGTGAAAGAAAGGACGGGCCACTTGGGATGAATATAGGGATGTTGTAAGATTAGGGAGAAAAGCATGGTGAGGAGACACCATGGAGTGCTAGGATCTCCCTCCTGTGACAACAGATTTGAAGCCTGGCCATTCATAGCGGCTCTCTGTAAACCACATAGTAGTTCTCAATTAATGGATTGAACTGTCTTTAAGGTTGGTGTGTGATCTTGTAGTGAAAGACCTAGTTCATGGTCTTGCATCAAAGTAACTGTTTGCATTTGTAGAGGGCCCTGAAGACTAACTCAAAAATTTCTGCCCGTGTTGCTGAAAAAATAAGATAGAGAATTTGTCATAGAAAGCAAATGGAGAAATTACAGAACGAATAATGCTAAAATTACACTTTATTTATTCTCAGTTTATAATGAAGATCATTTTAATTTCTCTAGCCAGCACCCTAGGGATGCTTTCAGCTTTTACATATTGTGATGGAAGGAAGTGGATTAGGGATCAGCCATGAACAATTTTTCATCTTGGCCAGTATGAAATATTAAACTTCTAAGGGGTCAATCGATTAGGTGGAAAAAGCTAAGAAGGTGTGAAATCTGGCTTCATGAATTAGCTTTGAAAGAAATGTAGGATTTCAGCATGAAGTTTGATGTATAATCTTTTTCCTTAATATGAAGTGATTGTGTCAGACGAGAATCTCATCTGCTTGTCCTGTTCTCTTTCCATTAGCCTACTCACATCAATAGATCATCCCAAATTTTCAGAAAGAAGAAGAAAGATGAGTTTTCTGTCATCATTTAAAAAAAAATAAGTCTGTTTCTAAGGAGAAAAGCAGATTCTTTTTCAGATGGAACAGAGGACACTGGACAGGAAAACAAATTGATTCAGAAGGCCATTGAGCTCTATGAATAACTCAAATCTCTTCAAACAGGTGATGATTTGCAGTAGTTATTATGCTACCAGAGTCTGCTAAAATGTCTCTTCCTCCACCTCACACACAGATGCACATACTTTAAATACAATTTTAAAGATACCCTTGACTAGTAAGGATCCTGTCAAAGTATGCTAATCAAATCCAGCTTTGATTTCATGCTTACTTTTCTGCTCATCCCAATTGTAAAGCTAAGCTGTAATTAATACATAAGAGCCTGGTGATTATACAGTATTAGGCTGAACATATAGGGAGAACATACAGCATTAGATTGTATTTCAATAGATCAGACACTGTAAAGAAATAAGATCAACTCACAAGGTCTAGCATTAGCAGCCTGCTAACTTATCTTGGTGACAATCTAGAGCACTTGCATTGATCTCCTGCTACAGTGACATCTCCAGCGTGAGTGTGTGTGGGTCTTACACCTGCACATGAGCACTGAATAGGTGATCTTTCCCTTTTATTTTACTTTTTTTTAAATTGAACTTTAAGCCATACCAGCCAGTGAACTATTATCATTTCTTTGGAAATGGTCCTGATAGGTGACTGCCATGGCAGACATGGTGTCAAGAAGCAGATCTGCAAGCTCTCCCTGCTCCCTGCCTGCCCACTCAGGGACACCCCAAGAGAAGAAAAGAACAAACATTGCATCACATCATTACCTAACACCATACTACCACGTAAAAACCAGAGGAGCTCCTTCAAATTTTTGTGAAGGACATGTCAAGGTCCTTTTTGTGTCCTCCTGTTGGCAGAGTTGAAATAAGAAAAAGCTTTCCATAGTCTGAAATCGAAATACTGAAATACTTCAAACTAGAAATAAGGATATGTGACTGCGAGAAAACTCCTGGCATTAAGCTTTATAGCATAGGAAATCTCAAAAATAGTAATAAACAGTGAAAAGCTAAGAAGAGGAAGAAATAGCCCTCTATGATTCTGAACCTACTCGTGTTTTCTGTGGAGTATCTCTGGAGCTATTTTATTAAAAACAAATAAACAAACCCAGAGGTTCAGACCTTCAAAGTTAACTTGTCACTATGAAATATTGAATAGTCCATACTTTGAGCAGTGCTGAGTCTTAAAACATTTTTTATTTAAAAAGAAAGAAGACAAGAAAGGAAATGTTCAGCTATAAAGAGAGTTTTATTTTGCATTCAGGAACCAATTGCATCTCATTGCAAAACCACACAAGAGTGATGCTCGTATTTGAGAACAACTGTGCCATGGCTGTGGCATGCCATTTCCCTGCACCATAACAAGATCATATGTGAAAGCCTAAATTATGCAAATGAAAAGGCTCCACTAATACTGTTGAAATATTCCTGGAGTGCACACTTGACAACCTCAAAGTACATTTCACACCACTAATGACTTCATCACTAACACAATTGTCATGAGTCAAGCAGTTTCCATGGCAACGCCCTAGTACAGCTGTTTACCCATATAAAGTACTGCACCTACTTACTTACATATACAGACAGATCACTAGATTCCTAGGTACTGAAATTGAAATAATTCAATTTTCAGTGTCTCTCTTTATGAAGTGATTCTGCCAGCTATAGGTATTAGCATATCAATGTGACTTTGACAGGGTCTGCTGCAAAAGGCATATTTTGCAGGCACTTCATGTCAATTAGAGCCCTAACTGTTTCATGGAATAATCATTCCTGCCAGATTAAGGTCAGGCTGCAAGGTAATTTAATTGGTGCCATTATATCTAGGGGGAAAAAATGCTCTAATAAAGTGCACACACTGTAGCTGCCAGTGAGGATGTGCTAAGTGACATGAAAGGGATTGCCTTCCTAAAGCGTATGGGCAAACCATTTAAAGAGAAAGAAATAAAATGGAAACAACTTCAGATGCTTTGTTTCCAACAAAACACCAGTGTGTTTGACCAAGAGGGGAATTTTATTTCACTTGAAGTGCTATTCACAAGGGAGGAAGCACTGAAGAAAAATAAATAAGAATAAGGAAAAAAAAAATCCCCCTACTCTATGTACATCTTCTTATCTCCTTTGGAATGATAAACATTTTAATTAAAAATCTGCAAAATCAAAGCAATGCCTCTTGTTCCCAGGGCTCTGATGCAGTGAGCTGGGTGGGAACCTCTCAGCCTCAGCTTACTCTCTCCTCCTGTGGAAACTTTTGTCTATTAGCATATTTCATGAACAGTGTGAGTTCATTTTCCTAATCAGTCAGGCTGGTTATCCCCAGACTTCCCCTACCCATTTGTATTTCTGTGTCTCAAACTTTTCCAGAGACCTTCTGCTCAAAATAGCTGGGACCAGGTTACTCCATGGTGTCCGGCTTAGAGAGGACACCATGACATATCCATGTGTCAACATTAGTTCAGGAACCAACTGTATGGTCATTAGCATGTGTTTTCTTCCACCCAAGAATAACCATTCAAGTCTTTTAAATTTCTCCAGCTCTTGGTTTTCACTTTTTTTTTTTCATAAATTTGATTGGCCTCAACATATGTCATACGACCTCAAACATAAAGTCAACCAAAGATTTCAGGAGATAACTGATGGATAGCACTGAGAATTCTCCAAAATAATAATCTTATAACATAGGAGGATGATGAAAGAATAAAATTATTGATATGTCCACAACCCAACGACAGTGACCTTAGAACAGCCACCAGCATTTTGATCTTACCCTCTTTCTTGGTAAAACAGAGCTCTGGGGAAAATATTTACTTTGTGAACTGATTGCTTTTCTCAGAATTGGCCATGCTCAGCATTGTGGTCATAATCACACTCTACATACCTGTATAGCAAAGGTTAGGTTGACTGAAGATATACGATGTTTACTTGATGTTTGGCTTGAGGTCAGATTTTCAGTTGATGTAAACTTTCTCATTTTCACAGATTTCACCTAGGCTGCAATTGTTTAAACAAACTTGAGGATATTAATAAAATATTGTGATGGATACAAGAATAAGAGGTAAAACTTTAGTTAGGTTCTCTATAATCCAAACTTTTTGTTTGTAAGGACTCTGCAGACTAGATTTTATGTAACACTAGGGTAGCTTTTTGCATAGGAATAAATATGTTTCTAAGTGCATCAGACTGGTAAATTCTTCATCCCTAGAATACTTGTTTTTATGACTTTACCATTAAATGAAAAAAAGCCTGTGTACTAAGAGCCATACTTATTTTGTTGTGTTTTTAAAACTGGTCATGGCCAAATTCAGCCCAAGGAAGAGAACACAGAATGAAAGTTACCTTAAATTTCTGACTAAAAAAATATATGGTGTATAACAGGAAATCCAGCAAAATTGGAACGGTTTTGCAAAGTTGAAGCAATGGAAAAAGATCAGATTCTGAGCCCTTTGAATTTCCCTATGAATATTTCAAAAGACTCTATTCGTTATTACTATTTCCTTTTAGTATCCACTCAAGCTTACAGTGGAACTATTTAAAAAGATATAGGAAAGATTTTTTGCTGGTATGAATATTGCATAAACTAACTGAATTAAGGTCAAGCAAAGGTAGATTATAAATGGAAATGAAAGTTTTTTGTCATTATTATTTTCCTTAAAATATGTCTGATAAAAAATTTTGGCTCAGCATCCAATCTGAACAGCATTTGATCAGCCATAAATTATCCATTCAAAACTCGATTAATCCCATTACAAATATAGTCTAACTTCCAGTGTTTAGTACAGCCTTGGTCATGAATGCAGGAACAGGGATGACTGAGTGAAGGAGAGCTCTGGGTTTGAGGGTTTAGCAGCTGAAATAATCTCAAAGCTGTAGAAAGAACATTTCCTCTCTCCTCTCCTCTCCTCTCCTCTCCTCTCCTCTCC
>WBMW01003444.1:206143-443886 GCA_013396635.1 Penelope pileata | reverse complement strand
TTTCCTTTCACTTTTTTCTTTTCCCCAAAAGCCAAAGAGAATGGAGGCTGCACATAGACCCCAGAGAGGCACACATACATACAGGCATCCCATAAGACTCTTCTATAGTTAGAAGACATACACTGCAATTTTCAGCTCACCTATTCTAGAATCTAACGTGGGTAGATGCAACTAACTCTGGAGGCTCTGCTGACTGCATGAGCCAGACCTTAGCCTCTGTTTTCCTGGTGCCTAGTGCCATTTGGATCCCAGCGTATCTAAGATAGCAACATAGAGCTGACAAGTGTATTGTGAGAGTCATAAATAAACTCATCTTACACTCCTCTTAAGTGGTAGATACAGGCCAGATGGAAAAGACATCTCAAATTCTTGCAAATGGACAATCTAATTGAGATTCTGCTGTTGTAATGGGAGCCTACATACAGAAGTCTTCACAGGCTTGCCAGAGTTCCTGGTGAAAGCAAAAAGCTTTCTTTCCTCTGGCCAGAGCCATTTACAAAGTAGAGAGTAAATGCATATAGAAGCAGAAGGAAGAGGAGAGTCTCACATATTTTCTATCTGCCTTGCAACACAGAAACTGTGGGTTATGTGGGTTTAATACAGCTCTGCCCAGGTAGACTAGATACAAAATACTCAACAGATCATCAGCTGCCCTATCAATCGGTTGAATACATAAGATGTTTTCTGGTAGAAGTGCAAATTTTGTGTTCTTGAAAATGTAAGATGAGTTGAAACTCTGTGTAGTTGTCACTGTACCCATGCTATCATATATCTTGTCATAGCTGAGGAAGGAAGCAGTAGTCAAACCTATTCAACAAACATCTCTACTTTGAACACAGAGGTCTGACTTGTCATTGCTTTTCCCTGTCCTGGAAGAAGGATGGATTCAGTGTTGAAGCAACTTCAGCATCACTTCAATGCTTGTGAAGCATTGAGCTGAACTGCCTGCTGTAGTCTGGTTGCTGAGATTCTGCTCCTGTGGAAGCAATTTCTCTGCATCTATATCATGACTGTTTTCATGAAAGTCTTTGCAAGTACCACTAGACTACTTTGAGAACGTCACCCTGGACAAGATCCCTGGTGTATGGAAACCTTCTGCTCTTTGGAATGGGTTCTTCATGAGGAGCTAGCATGAAGCTGCTGTGATTTTAGCTCATATTTTCAATATTACACTTCATGTGCTAGTTACACACACCTTGCAGCTAGGCCTATCCATCTGATTGGTCTGGAGCAGATATAAAGGTTATTGATGGGTTATATCTGTCTACGAATGCTCTAATAAGGCCACTTGCATCATACAGGAGCCCCTGTGACCAGGGAGATGGGTAGCTGAGGATGTTGGAAGGAAGTGATGGGCAAACTGATTGATTTTTTTTTTTTGTATCTTTCTCAGTAATCTCCTTCTTTTCAGTTCCTTGTGATAGGAACAAGCTAGTCCACAGAGAGCTGGGCAAACTGTTCAACGAAAATGATTTAAGGAGCAGGACAGCATCTAGATTGCAGGAGGAACAGCTCTTCTATTTTCATTCTGAAAGACAAGGAAAACTGGAGTGGAAAGTTTTCACACTTGCAAAAACACTTTCTTTCAAAGGTTTTCAGACAACAAACTAAACAGATGACGAAAGCCGATGAAAACTGGGAAAATATTGTCATAAACAGACATTTCCAAAATATATTTCCATCTGGCTGAAAGCCACTTGCATTCTTCTTTTTTTTTTAATCTTGTTTTGAATGAAATCACTTTTAGCAAGGTTTTCAGCAAATCTGGAGTTATCCCTCTGATAGTAAGGAGTGACTTTAATTGCCAGCAGCTTTCTCTTTGTCAGGTGAAGCAAGTCTGATGAATTTGGGTGGGGTCACCCTTATTGCCATGAGGAGACCCTCTTAACAGCAGTTAACATTTTAGGTTATATAGTGTTTAAAGTCCAAAGAATTCTTATTTAGTCAGTAAATGAAAATGGTTTCAGAAGATACATTCCTGATGTCAAGTTTTGAATTCTTGCACACAGCTGCTATGATGCTCAGATGAGAGAAAACAGCTCAGAGCATGTGCAAAGTATGAATATATTAAGATATATTTAAGGGAACAAACCTGACAAAGGATTTTATGCTTGATTTTTTTACAAAAGGGAGACAAATTGCAAATGTGTGTCTCCAGAAAGTGGAGCTGGTAATGAACAAGGACGGTGCATTTCCCAGTAGGTGATGAGTAAGCTGAGGGATAGCTGCAGAATGCTATGATGTACTCTGCTGTCACATAGGCTGGACAACCTGTTCAATAAATTAACATGCATCTGCCTTTTTTTTTTTTTTTTCTTTTCCTCCAGGTATCTATTTGGAAACTCACAGCAATGTTATAATGTATGCACAATGTTTGTTAACTTGGCATACCCTTTTCATCATCTCCAATCCCATGCTATCTCTTGGGGGTGAATCATCATTATATAACATAGCACATACAGTACCATGTAATGATCCTTGTCCTTGCTGGGGAAAGGTAAACAAAACCTAAAAACCACAGAGGATTATTAGCACAAAGATGTACATACAACTTAGAAATCACATAGAGGTTAGACTGAGTACCAGACATGTTTTCTTCACCTCTCAAACACCCTTATTGATTTCAGTGGGAAATGTTCTTGCCTAACTGATACATACACTTGTCTCGGGGGTAATTAATGGGAAAATTTATTTTCCTATTTTTGAATCAGATTCCAACCATGCTTTGAAAGGAGGAATTCTAGCTACCTTAAGCCGTCAGAGCACAGCCCTGTGCTAGGATCTTGCTCAGCCTCCTCTTACTTTCTTATGCACTATGCCAAATCCAGCTCAGGATCCAAATGAAAGTGGGTTACTGAGAACAACAGCCTGGTGTAAATCTGTAGAAGAGCTACTTGATGGTCAAAGAATCAAACAGCATGGCTCTCGTGTAAGTGGTTGGTTAAAACTGGGAAGGCTCAAAATTCTGGCTAGAGTAGATATCTTGGGCTATTTCTGTCCCAGATCATATACTTCTCTGGGGATGGGAAGGATTGAGGAAATAGGCCTCCAAGGGCGTCTGCACTATCCCAACATGGTGTGGCCTACAGCCGAAATGTATTGGAAGCACTGGCTGGTAGATAAGAATCAGGATTAGTCTCAGATGCTCAGCAAAGGATATGTTCATTTATAAGTGAAGGGTTTGTTCACTTGGAAAGACAGATTTAGCCAGACACCGTGGGCCTTTTCTTATGAACTGTACAGTGAGTTCGGTTTTCAGGAAAATAATGCAGCCTGTAATGGAAACCACAGAGACTTCTACTGTCACAGACATCTGCTGCAGCTGCTGAATAGTCTCCAGAAAATAGAACTGCTGGAGACAGAAGCATCCATGGAAGAGGACAGCATTTGCACCACAGAATTGAAATAACCCTGTGTTATAAAGCAAGATCCCCAGGGCTTGGAAGGGTAAATAAATTAAAAGCCATCAAGTCTTCCTGTTCTAAAAATTTAGTTCTTCTTCAAGCAGTTTAAGAGTTCATCTTTTCCATAGACATTTTACAAACTTTTCAGAAATATCAACTTGCCTTAGTATGAAAACGGGAGTAAGGTAGAAAAATTCCTTGCTTTTCTGCTTTACTAACACATCATTGGAATGTATAGGTATTTAGATCTACATTAAACCAGAATTTATTTGGGGAACTGTAATTCTAATTTTTCAGGTCTGTAGCTTACAGTTACAAAATCTTTCACACATACTCTTTCTCTAAACATTTATATCACGACCATGCTATGTACTAACACAAGGAGGAGTCTGGTGGGAATATTGTCTGTCAAGAATTTCATCTTCTAAGTCCACGACTCACTATGTATGCAATAGGGAAAAGGAGAAAAAAGCACCTGCCAAGTATTCATAACATACTTTCAGATAGTGGCAGTAACACTTTGGTTTGAGAGAATATTGGAATAGGAAATTGCAGTGTGTCCAAATCCTTCTACATTGTGATGTCTAGTATTTAACAAAAAACAAAAGGGGAAAAAAATCCATGTTATGGTAAATCACTTTTTATCAACACAGCATACTGTCTTCTGGGGTAAGAAAATCAGTGAACATGTCAGGTGCAGGGAAAATGAAGTAATGAGCCTTGTGTTGCGATCCAAGTTAAAAGAACATTTACAAATGCAATGGGCATACCTAATAAGATGACCAAATTGGATGCATAGTGTATGTGCTCATGGATACATTTAGATAAGTGACTTGAAAGTAATCACAGACAGTGCCAAGAAATGAGAGTCAAAGTAAATATAGTGGAGTGCCATGAGGCTGGAGGGAACTGTGTGTTGAGCATGGGGGAGCAGCTCTTGCAGGAGTGTGACATGCAGAAAAGAGGGGGTCATTGGGAGAGAGATGGTGATGCTCGAGCTGAAAGTTTAAAAGTTGTCAGGAATTGTTATTGAGAAGAAATCTGAAGCATTCTGAATTATCTGATCGTGATTTTGGAGTGTAATTATGAAGAATAAGATTTAAACCTTTTTATAAAAGTCCCTGAAATGAATTTTTCCCTCTTTTTCTTTTCTTTTTTTTTTCCCTCTCCTTTTAATGATAAGATTGATCTAGTTTGGTTTGATTTTATTTGATTTTTTAGCTTCTGTGGATGGAAGGGAAGCAACAATGATCTATTGTAAATTGCCTGAATTTTATGTTTTTCTGAAGGTGAATTAAATTAGACAGTTACCTAGTCTTCCCTTAAACACTCCAAATAACAGGAAATCCACCATGTTGGCTAATGGGCTAATTGAATATGCAGCCACTTGTAGACAATCAGAAGGTGGTTTACGTTTAACTTTCTCTTAGTTTTAGCTCTTGGACAATCTTATGCATATGTCTGGAAAAATAAAATACTCTTTTCTGCCCATTCTCCTGTTAAAAAAGTTTTCCATGTGTCAGCAGCTATATACAGTGCTCAAATCACATGGAGACTTTTTTCCAAATACAAAATGGTAATACTTTCCTTCGTTTGCAGAAACCTCTTTTTTCTTACTCCATTTTATTTCAAGCAAGCACAAGAAACTCAGTAGCCTTTCTACTAATGCTTAGTAATGAACAGAGCTGAATGACTTTTTTTTTTTTTGAATGAGTACATTCATTAGGGGGGAAAAAAAAAGAAAATAGTTCCAGAGGGATGGGAGTTATTCATGAAGTGTGGTCAAAATCAGTATAAATTTTTGTGGCCAAAAGAGCTGAAAAAACATTTGGAAATAGCTAATATTTTGTGTTGACACTTTCTGAAGAAAAGATTTCCATTTTTGTTTCCAAGTGTCATTTTGTTTGGAAATTTGAAAAGTGTGTTATTCCTATAATTACAGTACAGTGACAATATTACAGATTTCCCCCAATGGGTCCTTATTTTCTAGGACCATATTTGTTAGAATATCACACACAAATCCAACATTTATATAGCTATTGCCTTTCATTTCCTAACTTGTAAGATTAATCATCGGTAGCATTTATTTTTCAGTGCAATGTCTTCTATCTTGTAAATCTGATCTGTAGCCTCTGTTGGGGGGTGTTGCACTTTCTATTTAGTTTATAAATTTGTTCTGTGATATTTTGAATCTTTGATCAAGTAATCTCAAACACAATAATCACTGCATTCTGTACTGGTCAACTGAAAATCATTGTGACATCTTTAGACTTTACTGGCCAAGATTTATCTCATTGATAAAAATGCTGAAGAGAACTGGATTACTACCCTAATCCCTAGGAGACTTTATTAGTAGCAACTCAACTCATTGATTTCTCCCCATTAAAAACTCTGTTTCAAGACCTGTCAAACACGGAGTTTTAATCCATCTAATATGTGCCCTGTTAATTCCATATAATGTAGGTTTTTTAATCTAAATGTCATGCAGTACTAAATCAAATTCATTGCAGAAATCCAAGTATATTATGTCAACATCATTGTCTTTATCAACCAGACCTGTAATGTTGTCAAAAAAATATAACACATTTGTTTGACAAGACCCACTTTTCATGCTAACACGTTGACTAGCATTAATTATATTTTTAGCTTCCAATTCTTCATTGACAGAGTCCTGAATTAACTGTTCCATTAGTTTGGCCAGACTGACATCTGACTAACCAGTTTACTGAGTCATCTCTTCTGCTCCTTTCAAAAGCGGGGATTTTACTGGCAGTCATCCAATCTTTAGGAAATTTCTTCAGCTTGCCAAAAATATGTTAAAATCCTAGTTCAGAGGACAATCAGGTAATTCTGTTTAGATCTCTGGATATCAGTTATACATGCCTAATTATTTCAAAGTGGCTCATGTTTTCCTCTATAACAGCTAGACATTGCTCTATTCCATTCATTCCTTTATCACAGATATTATCTTTTCTGCTTCACATTATTCACAGGACTAAACTATATATTTTGATATGTATTTCTATATTTAAAATATTTTTGACATATCCTTGGAAACACTTTCTGGCATGACTATTTGAATATTTAGCAATGAACAGCAAAGTTTGATTATTTTTTTTCCCTAATATTTTTTACATTTGCACTGTCATAGTTTTTAACCTTCTTGATTTTATTTGTACTAAAATGATTCCTCTTCTTTGTCCTATCAATCAGAAAGGGTTTTAAGGTACATACCTTGCACTCATACATGTTAGCCTCTCTGCTATATGTTGCTGCTTTTCTTTTCAGATGTCCTTCTTTCCTGTCCACTCTTTTCACAACTCATTTTGGAATTTATCTCAATCTTACATTTTATAAGTCACTTGATAAAGAAAAAAGTTTTCAAAATCCATGACTTTAATCTATTGATTTATTTCGTTGGCAAGTTGGAGAATGGCTTTCTTTCCTTTGTCTTCTAATTTGTGTCTTCAGTTGTTAAACTCTGTTACTTCCTCAGACGTTAATCAATTTTGAATTACTAGCTAGGAAACAGACAGGTACTTGTCTACTCACAAAGAAAAAACAGATTTCTCAGGTGGTGGTCCCAATTTGCATAGTGTTACAGGACTTCATAATTATTATTCAAAATGCTTCAGGGAGAAAGGAAATTAACATTTCCATTCACATTCATATAAGGCATAAAGTCCATCTGTAACAGAGCAAGGCATTGAACATTTAGGTCCAATTTTTCCAACTGTTTTACTAACACTTCTCCATAATATTTTCTAATTCTCTCTTGAAGAGTGATCCAAGAACTTTTTTTTCTCCATTACTACTTATGACTACTGTACTAGAGAAAAAAGTCATGAAAAGTATGGGGTTTTTTTTCGGTGAGAAAACACAAAAACTGATGCTGTTGTGGTCAAAGCACACATAATCAACAGGAAATTGTTGTCAGGGGCCAAATTGCACATTATTGTTTAAGTTCTTGGGGAAGGGAAGGATTTGGTCCTATGCCAGTATTTTGTTTTCAAACCACTGTTCTCAAGTTTGTATGGTTAATTAAGAAAAAATATGTTTACTATTTCTATACAACTAATTCTGAACAGGAAATGAGCCTTTCAAAGAGACAAACTGAACTACAGTCAAGTCTCTGTGAGCTTCAGTGAGTCAGGGTACACCAGACAATGAAAAGACATAAGAAGTGATATAGGTCTCTCATTTTCTATTTCTTATCCTGAGACAGTATCTCTGGAGCCATCTCACGTTCCACGCTGCTTGAACTTGAAAACGTTTATCTATCACTTGCTTGTAAGGAGACATGGATGTGGTACATTATCTATGGAGTTCACAAATTAAAAACTGGGAAAGCTGAGGTTCTATTTGAAGAGAGGATAAACTACACTATCCAATAAATCAAATGGCACTCCTTGATCTTATCAATGATAGTCAACTTGCAGAGTATTGGTTGTTTGCAACATGGTGAAGAGGTAATTCCTGAGACACCAAAGCCCTGTAGGGTAGGATGGACAGTGTGTTTGACAGGATAGAAGCCAAAAGATGCAAGTTTAAGAGGACTCTGGACAAACCAAAACAGATGCACATAGAAGGGATGGACTAAATCTCGGAAGCTTTACTCAAAAAATTCTAGATCCGACCCTTTTCCAAAGCTTGAGACTGTGTACTCTAGATCGACCAAGTGTCAATTTTATCTTCTGTTCTCTTGCAAACATTTGGTCAGGAAGTACGTTTATGATGAATGTAGAAATAATAACTCTACTCAAAAAACACATTTTGACTAGCAGTTTATGAGGGCCTTCAACAAGCTTTTTTACATTGCTGCCACGTCTTTCAAAGAGGTGAAAGTGCCCAGAGCCTGGTTAGAGAGAATAAAGGCAAGAGATATGTTCCCCCATTTCTTCAATTTTCATTCTCCTTTTGCTACCGTGGTGAGCAAACTCTTCTTTAGCCCATTTCTGTAGATTACTTCTATTTATTCTTTTGTTCCTATTTCCAAGAACACATCTTCAGAGTCAATATGAGCTTCAGTGCATGGCAATTACTGAAGAAATAAAATATTATTACCCCCATCTTCATGCATTTTGGCCACATTCTTCCTGGCTTTTCTATTTTCAATAGCTAAAGAGCAGCAGTCCTTCAGTGCCCTTGAGGAAGTACTTGTTACATTACTGGATGCATTATTCTTTAGAAGAAGAAGGAAAAAAAATCATCTTACAATTTATGAATCATTCTTATCTTCACTCTTCACCTTTAGTTCTCTTTGTGCTTCCTCCTTTTATGATATTTTAAATTACTTCTGACCAAATACAATGCCACAAAGTTGGAACATTTTATTTTCCCACTACATTTATCAACATTTTTACTCTGGCTATCTTTAGGTAGTACAAACTCACTATTTTGGCACGCAATAACCTATTCGCCAGAAACCTGTTTTCCCCTTCTTCTCATACCCTGCAGAACTGCTGATTTTTTTTAATTAATTTATCCATATTACATTGTTTTAGCTCAAATGAATTCCTAGAGAAAGATACATTGGCTCTTGCTGGAGGTACGGAGTTCTCTGGCTCTGATTTCCTCAAAAACTGTATCATAGAAACAGAACCATGCACAAGGTACTCTCTTAGCCTCAAAACAAGTAAGTGTCTGGGATGCTTCTAGGATTAAATAGCAACAATACATTATATTGTGTCCCAAAAAGGCAAAGAGCTATTGATGGACCCAGGACAAAATATTTCTTCCTGACTTAAATCAGCTAAGAACATATTTTATACTACATCTCATGTCATGAGAAGATTAACTCTCTCTTGTCAAGGAAAGTAAACAATTTACAAACACATGTATTGATAAATAAATCAACAACTTTTCCAATTGATGCAATTCTACACATTGTTTTATATCTGTAATTTTACATTACTGAACATCAATCATCTTTTATCAGCATCCATATAATTAGCACACCTGTAGTAACAAACCTAAAATGCAAACAGAGCTTTAGCAATGGACATCAGCAGTCTACTCATACTTATATAGACTAGACCTGCAAGGCAAGAGCGATGAATGTTGTCAGAGAAGTATTAATACATCTGGAGGTATGAATATTATGACTCAAGACAAGAGGTTAGGAAAACATACTTCACTTTAGAGCCAACATAGGCAAATAATTATCTCAAAACACAGCACCTGAGAAGCCTCTGTACCAATAGATGTGCTGTGGTTCCTTATTCAGCATTAGACATAAAATGGGCAGGCTGACTTCCACAATGAGATGTGTCCATCGAAACAATGGGACATCAGTCACCCAGAGCAGTCACACAGACAAGATAGAATAGCTGGGCAGTTCTTCAGTAATACTTTGTGTTTTTATAGTACTTTTGTACTTTGGAGAGCTTTCCTAAATGTTAACCAGAACCACATGGCTAGCAAGTCACAGCTATGTGAACCACAGGAACCCCACAAAGCACTACCACCTCTATTGTATTCCCTGCAGTATGATAAGGTTTCTCAGTACAGCCTGAAGCTATGTTGACTCTGAACTGAGTCTGCACAAGGAGCTTGCAGGAGGCAAGATACGGATACATTACACAATGACTATGCTCTGATGTTTCTTGTTTCCTGAGCAGTTTGTTGCTTCTACACAAATTCATAGGTGAATTTTAAGTCTGATACAGGATACATCTATTCCAAAAGTTAAAACATGCTTAAGGCACTCGTGACCCACACACAGCTGCCCTTGGAGCAACACGACTCTCACCGTTACAAGCACAGCTTCTCTGTGTACTTTTATTCTAACACAGTGTTTGCTGAAGACCGATACAGTGAAGAACAAATACATAAGGCTGGATTGTATTTTGCCTTGAATATCTTTAGAGATCCAGATCCAGGTGATTTGCCCAAGATCACTCCTAAAGACTGTGGCAGAAAAACTGGCCTCCCAGGCCTGGGGAGAACAGCTTATGCGTGAGGTCATAAAATTGTGCAAGGACACGGAGCTACGTCACTGCAACTTATTTTCCTATTTTCAAGCTTACTGTTAGTTTCTTTTCAAATATGTATGTCAAATACACATTTTTAAGGATTTTTGGCAATTTTAAGGTAGGAAGAAAATGGAGAATGTTGGATGAGCAAAGGAATAAGAACAAAATGAAAAAAAAATGGACTGTTTGAAGGAAATAGGAACAAACTTTCTCTAAGACTTAAGTCCATGTTTGTCTTTGCTGAAAAGGAAGAGGATGAAATCAGCTGAAAGCTGGTTCTGTACCATGACAAAATAATGCCTAAGATTTTTTAATATATTTTCAGTCAATTTTGCTGTACTTTCTTTGATTGAGACAAATACCTTCTCCAAGTACACGCTTTCAAACTGGTACAATGCTCAAAAAAGAAGGAAGTTGGAAAGCTATCTGGGAAACTACCTTGAAGAATACCTTGTGGCAAGAGAGATCTGATGTATGCCTTGGTTTAATGTGTGGGTTCCTACAGTGCATTGCAAAGTGCTTTGGGTTACAGCGATAACACTTAGTGTGCAT
Organism: Penelope pileata; assembly: GCA_013396635.1. Lineage (NCBI taxonomy): Eukaryota > Metazoa > Chordata > Aves > Galliformes > Cracidae > Penelope > Penelope pileata. The sequence continues at coordinate 432,956 of WBMW01003444.1, read as the reverse complement.
TACTCCTACCATTAGCATAAGAGAACAGCATTTAAGTATGGAACATGTGTGAGTGCACACAAACATGTAAAACAGCATGACAGTATTGACATTCAATAATGCTGAGTCTGGAACTGAGAAGACTTCAGCTCACAGATTTGGAAGAAACTTAGTCACAGCAATCCCTCTATCTCTCTGTGAATGCAAAGTAGAGAAGGATGATGGGCTGGCAGTTGTGTCAGTAATGCAGTTGCTGGAATTTCCTTATGTGCATGTGTATGTACATATACATGTGAGAGCATATGGCTGAAACCACAAGCATTTGAAAATTTCTCAGAGGAAGGCAATCTCAGACCTGTGGAATGTCTGCTGTGGAAATGAAGTGACCATGATGTGACCCACCACTTGCAACAACTACAGATAATGTCTGTGATCCTGAAGAAGGGATTGCTATGGTACTCCAGATAAAAAGGAGGCACTAAAAATGACACGTCTAAGAAAAGTGAAGCATAGATGTTTGAAGATACCATCTTTGGATAAATAGACACTTATCCAAGCATGCTGACAAATAAAGCATCAGGGCTTCATCCTGAAGCTTTGTAGCCATGTGCTTTCAGTATGATGCCAATCTCATTTGTATTTTCACTCAGAAGATCCACTGATGGTGGAATTATTCCTGATTTACACCATAAGGGTGGTGCTTACATTCTTCTGCCTGTAAATGACCAAGCTGTCAGAAAAGCCCTGCTCAGTGCTATTTCCAAGTGAGGACTTGCATAAATAAGAAAGGCAGCTGAGTTTTAAACCCTTTCCTTGAACAAAGCAGCTAGAGAAAAAAAAACCTCTTCTGTTTTTTTTTTTTTTTTTTTTAAAAAAAAAAGGGGGAAAAAAAAAAGGGATGAAGAAAAGAAGATAATCAGGGCTTGTGTGTATGAGAGGAAGAGCATTGGTAAGTGAGAGATCTGTGTGAAGGGAGCCCGTTTGCTCAAATCGGATAGCATTACTAATATACAACGACTCTGCCAGCAAGGCACTGCACAGCTGGAATTAATCTCTGTGAATGTGTGTTGCTGCACAGACAAGTGCAGAAAACTTTCCCCGTGTGAAGGCAGCGTGAAGCCCTGCCCTGTGGCTTGGAAGCACTTCATCAGGTCCTGACAGCACAGACATCTTCTTTAGACCATCGCTTTGGAGGGGCTGCAGGGAAATGCGCTCCACCCTGTTCAAATGAAAGCCCAGGAGGGACTTTTGGTTATATTTTATAGTATTTCCCAGATCACATCCCTCTCTCTCCTCCTTGACATACATGTATTTGTTTTTATATGTGCTGTTTTTTTATATGTATTTGTTCTCTTGCCTTACTGCATCAGCTCCGAACCCAGCTGAAAAGCTGCCATGGCTTATTTACACCGAGCAGCTATTCAGGCCACAAGCAGCTGCTCCATTTAGCCAAGCACCTCTGTGTTACCCAGGTTCTCTTCTTGTTACAATAAGGTGCTTTCTTTTAAATGCACACTATGAGGAGGCAGTATTGAAATGTATGCAGCAGACGATGGTGCTCTCTGAAAGGATGTTGTGAAAGCTCAGGGAGCCTAGGGTCATTATTAGAAAATGTCTGCCCAGCAAAAGGCAGTCTATCCAAATGTACAGTACAGCCAGAGCTGATTTTAAGCAGGCTCATGCATATGTGTGTTTTCTTGCCTCCAAATCCCTGTTTGCTCCAGTCTGGACCTGGAAGGTTTCTGAATTGCATCAGTAAACAATTTACCTCCAAGATTTCAACTCGCCAATGTGACCTGTTCTCCTTTGGCCACCTAACAGAGCTTCCTTCCTACACGAATTTAGCCATTACAGATTAAGGGAGCTAATAAAAATGCTTTGAAAGGGGAATAGTGTGGTTTTATGCAGAAAATGAGACAAAAACGTGCTTCTGTAGGGATAAAAAGTCTTTAAGGGAAAAGTTTCGTCCTCTTTTTCAATGAAGAAAAAAATACACATGCTCATACGCACACACATAGAGCTTTTGCTTGCAAATATTGATTTAATGTTCATTTCACCCCTAATTATCCTCCTAATAGCTATCGAAAGTCTCACATAATCACCAAATTGAAAATAAGTTCCTGTGCACCACTTCCAATTACTGTAGGAATTATGGCTTTATTGACATTATTTACTTTTCCTGACTATAATGTATGTCTGGCCTGGAATTACCCTGCTGTAGGAACCAGTATCTCCAGTGTGTTTTGTAAAATGTTTTTTTTGTTTGTTTGTTTTTCACTTCCCTCCAGCTCTTCTTTCCATCCTGATTTCCCACCTTCACCCCCTAAGTATTTATTCTGTATTCCTCCTTCAGCTTCCTCTCCAGCTTCACCTTTCAGGGAGAGTAAAGAGAGAGAAGAAAGAAAAGAGGGGCAAAAAGAAAGTGCTCTAGTGGCTTGAATATTTTTTTCCCAATTTCTGTAGGATTTTCTTCCTTTTATAGATTTTTCCCCTAAGATCTTGGACTTCTCCTTCACCCCCCTGATGGCTGGCCAAAAATTTCCCGAGCCTCAGGAGGCTGCCTCAGGTGGAATATATCCAGCACAGCTATCTCTAAAAAACCTGCTCCTGTTCATCTGGGTTGGGACTGTGCCATAGCAATCACAAATGGAAAAGGTCTGTTGGAGGAGCCACAGGCTGTCTGCAGGAACCAGTAGAAGGTCACTGTTGTTGACCTCCACTGTTCACTGTGCACTTCAACAAGATAACTGGAGCTGAACCATGTAACTACTGTTTAGCCTGATGTATAATTTGTGTTTGATAGAAATATGCCTTCCAGAGACACGTCCAGTTGTAATCTACAGATTAAGAGCTTGAGGAGTCAATGCTTCATTTGCTAGTTTGCCTTTCCTGGCTGAAAGAAAAATTAGGAAGTAACCAAGCAAATGAGAGTTTAAAAAAGAAGCAAACAAACAAACAAACAAAAAAGAAAAAAACGAAACCCAAACCCAAACCCCACAAAACTTCTGCACTTAATTTCTCTTTTGAATTTGTCTGACATCACTTTCTAGGTTTGCTAAACCTTTTGTACTGTTTCTTAAGAGTTTTGACATTTTCTGCCTCTAAAGGTACTCAAGTCTCGGTACACTTTTTGATAAATTAAGCAGATTGTACTCCCCAAGAGTCTGACTAAGAGGCATTTTTGCTAGCTTTTAAATAACTGTATGACTTTTCTTTGTAATTACAGTTTTTCAACATGCAATTTAAAACTCTGACTGATCTGGATGCAAAATTCCAATTTTGATGTGGAAATGCATAAATCACGAGCTAAAGGGTACAGGAGAAGACATATGTTTTCTTTCCCACCAAGGCAATGCATGCTCGCAGTGGCTGTTCAGCTTCATGGCATATCCTCACATTTCCAAAGAGCTATCTCATGCCCAGATTGATGGCTTCTGTGACTCTTATCCATTGACAATAAAACCAAGATTCATTCCGCCTAACCTTTGAGCAGCAAACCCAGGGTCATTACATCTTCAGTAACAAGGGACTGGCACTGATAAACGGGCATTCAGCACTTATTGGGAGCCTATTACTCTTTCTATTGGTTACAGAAGAAGCTCTAAGTAACTTTCTTACTGTGTGTACCAATTAGACGTCTACTGCAGAGTGGATTTTTCTTTCTGGTCTAAGAGTGTGTCTGGGCAGATCATCTAACGCGGGTTTCTCATTATGTTAGTGAAAGCATCACCAAATTAGTATTGTGATGCCAAAAACACGACTCCTGACTGTGAGAAGTTTAAGAATCATCACAGAATCATAGAATGTTTCAGGTTGGAAGGTACCTTAGAGATCATCTTGTTCCAACACCCTTGCTATGGCCAAGGAGAGCTCCCACTAGACCAGGTTGCCCAAAGCCCCATCCAGCCTGGCCTTGAATACTTCCAGGGAGGGGACATCCACAAGTTCTCTGGACAACTTGTTCCAGTGTCTTACCACCCTCACAGTGAAGAATTTCTTCCTTATATCTAGCCTAAATCTACTCTCCGTCAGTTTATAGTCATTAACCCTTGTCCTGTCACTGCCTATCCTTGTAAAAAGTCCTTTCCCATCTTTCCTGTGGGTGTCCTTCAGGTACTGGAAGGCTGCTATCAGATCCCCCCGCAGCCTTCTCTTCTCCAGGCTGAACAGCCCAACTCTCTCAGCCTGTCCTCGTAGGGGAGGTGCTCCAGCCCTCTGATCATCCTCGTGGCCCTCCTCTGGACCCGCTCCAACAGCTCCACATCCTTCTTGTGTTGGGGGCCCCAGAACTGGACACAAGACTCCAGGTGAGGTCTCACAAGAGTCGAGTAGAAGGGCAGAATCACCTCCCTCGACCTGCTGGCCATGCTTCTCTTGATGCAGCCCAGGATCTGGTTGGCCTTCTGGGCTGCAAGCGCACACTGCTGGCTCATGTTGGGTTTCTTGTCAACAGACACCCCCAAATCCTTCTCCTCAGGGCTACTCTCAAGACATTCTCTGCCCAGCCTGTATGTGTACTTGGGATTGCCCTGACCCGGGTGCAGGACCTTGCACTTGGCTTTGTTGAACTTGATGAGGTTGGCATGGGCCCACCTCTCAAGCCTGTCCAGGTCCCTCTGGATAGCATCCCTTCCCTCTGGCGTGTCAACTGCACCACACAGCTTGGCATCATCTGCAAACTTGCTGAAGAACAAGATGATTAAAGCTTTGCTTCAAAATACCTTATATTTCACATAATACAGCCTCTGGCAAATGCACAATGACTGTGTTTAGTTTTATCTCAGACTTGATGTAAAAGAGTCCTCTTGCTAAGGCTGGTTACTGTAGGATGGGGAGACTGCTGGACATGATGTGCACCTGGCTAGATGGCTGGACAACATCACTGGAAGAAAACTGCTGCTGTTTATCTTCCTTCATATATTGCTACTGAGCAGTGGATCTCTACACACATATGCCCAAAGGGTTTTAAAGGCCGTGGGATGGATAGGAATGATTAATAACAGTAATTCATAATGACTACATTTGCATGCCATAGTTTATCAGAATTCTCCAAACTGTATCTGAAGTCTCTAAAAGGGAACTGAACTAGGGAGGTTCAAAAAGGCTTTAGCCAAAAGTTTCATCATGAACCTAAGGACTTGTGGGATTTTGTTGTCAGAAGCATTCTCAAAAGTTTTACAAATTTTTTCAGCAATATAAATCGCAAGTCATTTCTCTAAATCCCATACTGATCTCTTCTTGCTCATAAACAGCATGTTGTATCACTACTTCTACTGATTCACTTGGAGAGATGAGGCTGACTTTCAGAGGTTCCTGAGGCTTCTGTATGTGCTTTTTACAATTTTCAGTTTTATGTTCTTATATTTACAACAAATACAGGTAAAACTTAAACTACATTTGAAAAGCACCTACATATTTATAGGCCCATATGCAATGGAGAGAACTCACTCTACTCCTGAAATGCATCCACAGGCTAGGTGAATCATGGTTGATAACTAGAATGCATGTAATAATTCAAGCCAGCAAATCTAGAAAAATGATGTGATTTAGAGCTGCAAGAAAAACCTTCTCTGGGGGCCGTACAGAGGTTACATTACCTATTCCCTGTATTCAGAGATGACTATTTTTGAGGCCCATTCGTCATCGGTACCCAGTAAGCAAACCTTTCCCTTGGATAAAGTATTCATTGCTAGGGTAACATTACTGCAAGTACAACAGTTTGTCTGGATTCACCATAGATGTATTTTAGAAAACCAAGTCTTGTATCATGTCTGCACAGTTCCTTCTGTGTTTTGGGGGTTGGAGGGCAGTAATTCTATTGATACTGTGCTTATACAAAACATTGTAGAAGTGCTTTGAGATAAAACACACAACCACCGGTTAGAAATCAAAGCTGTTCTCTACAAGTGCACATCTGTTTGCAATGTTTTTTTTTCCCTCATACCCTTTCTCTGATATCCCCCTAGTCAGCTGGTTGATCCACAAAGCACAGAAAGTTGGTTCTGTGGGAAACATATTGATTTAATTTCTTACCTGTGAAATCAAAGCTTATAATGAATCAGTCTGCAAGCAGTGCTCCCTGACAAACAACATCCCTGCCAAATACAAGATTCACCCAGAAATCAAATTTCTAGGTGTTACGGTTTATTAAGAAAAATCATCAGATCATTTTTATTCCCAAAAGATTTCGTAAATCCTCAGTTTGATTTCTATTTAATGAATGTAAGATGGTGGGTGGCAGGGGGAAATAATTCAGATCTCCTAATGCTATTTGTGCTTCCTGGCTTTGAACAGAATTGATTTTATATTACGAATTTCAATCTTTGTTCTTCACTTTATACAATGTGTTAGTAAACAAACACTAGTTGGTAATTTAACTATACTCTTAAGCAGATTTTTAATAAGTAAATGGCCTGCTATTCAGCTAGTTTTAAAAAAGATATTTAGGTGATTAAATATGACCACTTTGTCTCAGTTACATTCAAACAGCCAAATTTAATTTTCATCTTTTTAGAAATTTAAAGGATTTTTAACATCATTATTACTGTTTCTTACTCTCATTTCTCACAGTATTGAAAGGTACTCTCTTCTAATCTCACACCAGTTCTAAAGAGTGTTGAAGAATTATTCTATTTTTATCTATAGGAAGCAAAACCTCAGACTGAAGTCTGGCTCCTCATGACCATTTTGATAGTTAAAGCCATTAGATCTCAGCAAGTGGTAGACAAAATAGGGTTGAGGAGTTGGACTTTGGTGATTTGAGCCATCACAGAGGAAAGATGTGGCAGAGAAGCAACTGACTTGAAGCCACCTTAGATCTATAACCGTTTGACAACCTCAGGATGATTGTTTTCTCTAAAGACCAAAGTCACAGTGAAGAGAAATAATTTTTCCCTTTTATGTGTGAATTAGTCATACACTGAAAAGAAAAAGCAAATATCAGGCAACGTGAAGCCTCTTTCAGACTTCCATACAGACGCAAAATTTTGCGTGATTAATACTGAAGGCAATAGAAGGCTGGGTTAGGAGCTTAGTTCAAGAATTATGTCATCTGCTCTTAAGTCAAAAGTATTGAATTCATAGTAATCTGTAGCAGAAAGGACCAACATAATTTTCATTTTAATTTAATTAATGCATTCCCAACACCAATATAAGTACATATATTTTCACATGGATGCCCTCTGAAAGACAGGTAGGAATCTTGGCAAAGTTTTGAAGTAATAATAATAATAATAGCTGGCTTAAGAGATGCTGTATGACTGCATATGTTTGTTATGTTCCTTCACATAATACCTATCTCTTTGCAATTCTTCTTAATGGCAGAGTCCTTCTTCATCTGCTCAGTCCTGCAAAATCTTATGTATGTGCTTAACTTTCTGAAATCTGAGCCGTTCCACTGACTTCAGCATAGCTATCCCCAGTGCAAAATTAAGTGTAGACATAAATCATCGCAGGGCTAAACCTAGAGTACAGAATGGTGAATAATTTCTCTTCTGGAAAGCATTTATTTCCTGAAGGCACCATTTCAGCTTAAAGTTTTCACATATTTGTGTTATACTTGGTGAGTCAGCTGGGAAGCAAGGATAAAGGACAATTGGAAATGCCCCAAATACAGATTACAGTATACAATATCTTAAATTTGGGGAGATAGACACACAAAAGGATGCCATCCATAATGTCTAAGAAGTGTCAAAGAAATTTGTATTTTTCCATGTCAGCCCAAATGAGCTTGGTAATCACCTGGGAAGAAGGAAATTAGAGTTTAAATTTCCTCTCTGCTTGAAAGTATGAACTTGAATTTAAGTCTCCGACACTTTTAGAAAATTATGACTTAAGCAATGGTCTGTGGAATCTGGAAGGGTTGTGCAAGGCCAGGTTTATGAACCCAATTCTCTGATGATGTTAGTGCTCCCTTTCAAAAGTTAAATCTGTGTTAAAAGTGACCAATTTAAAAATAAAAATAATACAAATAAAAATAACAATTACAATAAAACATCACCACCCTCTAAAAAAGTCGTATTTCCGTAATGATCAAAAGCTACATTATGGCATTCTCCTTAACCACATTTTGTCCCATGGATGAAGCATATAATAAGGAAGTATTCCCAAAGATCTGCCTATGACTGTAGTGACTCACAGGCGTGACTTTGAGGTACTCCCAAAGTCTAAGTATTAAACTTTTATTATACTTCTATGAAATAGCACATTTGTTATGCTGCTTACTTGTTTTATCAGTCCTCAAGAGACTGAGAGAATTCTGTATCCCCTTTCAAGCTACCAAACCTTTTCTCACAACACCGCTACTGAGCCATACTTCTCCTCAGCTTCCCATAGGTTGTCACTGAGTCATGTTGCAATCAGTGCAGAAATTTCAGCGGAGTGTTAGTGGCATTGGTCAGAAAAAGGATGATGAAAAATTGCCAAATCCCGGAGTTCTTAAAAATGCTACAGCTAGTGAGATTGTGCTTAGTCAGGTCACTCACTCTGAATTGCAGCCTTCTTTCTGAGTTTGAATATTGATTGTCAGAGCTCTCTTATCTGTCTGTATAGCATCATACATATTGTTGGCATGGCACAAATAAACTGGCTAATGAATAAGTAATAGCAATCAATAGAAACAAACACAGAATTGACTGACTTCCTTCTCATTGTCCTCAATGAATGAGATGCCAAAAGTAATCAAGCAGCATAAATTATAAAACATAAATTCAACATTAGAAAGTCATTGTTTCAATATTGTAAGAAGCCTGCAGTGTGAGTAAGGCAACACACTGTCTATAAAACATTTAGACAGTTTTGCTTTGCTTTCAGCAAATGCTTACCTCTGCTCTTACTGAAGTCAGCAATAAGCCTCCTGGAGAGGAATGGCTTCAAAACAGTGTTTTCTACAAAATAAAATGTTTGTCTTTTTTTTTTTTTTTAACCTGAAGAAATTCTCTTTGAGGGCTTGTTGCATCACAGAAAACCAGTTTAACCCAGTTTGCTAAGGACCTGAGGACTTAAGAGATATATACTAGTCAAAAGAGAATTTCTGATGTCATTTTAATGTGTTTCAGTGGTGAAATTTTCCTATGGAAGTAGTTGTTATTGAAGTTATATTGAAATAATAATTGCTGTTGCCAGCTGCATTTCGTCTTGCCTAGCTGCCTTTAAGCATTCACACCCTCTTGAATCTTTGTATCATCTTCCTTCTGTTGCGCCTTTCATTCATACAGGGAAAAGTCCTATTTCCATCTGTGATGCTTGCCTCAGACCAGGTTTAACTCAGTGATACTGGTACTCTCACTTTGTCTTTTTCTGTCTCTAATGACCTGTTGCTTATATATTTACATGCAGGGAGAAACACCATCGAGTCCCTCAATAGCCGTGGAAGAATTCTGTAGCATGTAACACAACGGAGCCATGACGTCCAGATTTACCATAATACAGATACATTAAAAACAAACAAACAAACAAACAAACAAAAAAAACACAAAGAAAAAAGCCCAACGACAATGAAAAACCCAGACCAGACAATAACACCACATGAGTAATGACAATAACCACCTGTAAAGTGGAGGGTGCCTTGCAACTCCTGTTCCCTGCTGGATGCCAAATTGTGTTTTGTTAGACAAAGAATGCTCCAGCAGACAAAAACCAAGGGATTATAAGGAGCAATGTTGCACCCACATATAATTGTTCTGTAGTGCCATATAATAATTTATAATACGTGTATATCGAGATAATACCATGGGGTATTTTTCTCTAGTAGAATGCATATCTATTGTTAAGTAACTGACGACAAAGGCTGGCACATTATTAAAGGCTGGATCGGGTTCAGAATTTAATATTCCCCTCACATTTCAAGCAATTTTCAATGTCCACAACTGTCATCTAACATTGTTTCCAAGCTGCAATTCAGTGGGAGAAAAATAGCTATCCACGTAGGGCTTCACAGTGACACATCTGTTATGTTATTTATCTTAAGTGTGAAGACAGAAATGAACCGAATTCCAGCTTCATAATTCAGAACTGAACATAATAGAAATTAAAGGGAGAAAAGAAAGGGACAGCATTTTTGCCTGAGTATAGGTTAATGAAATTTCATGTGGAACTGTTTTTGCTGGGATTACTCTCCTTGGTTCTTTCCAAATGTAATTCTCATGATGTAAATCAGGAGGAGTTTCATTAAATGAATTGACTTACGTCGGTCCCTACAGCTGTAAAACAGATCCGAACAAGACACAATATCACTGTGAGGGGTTTGTCTGTTGAATCATAGAATGGTGGGGCAAACACTCAAACCTTTCAGACCTGCAGTGTTTCTCCTCCAAGTCAGCTGTCCGGCACTGTATTTTTTAAAGCATTTCTCTCTTTGCACTTCAGCATTTTGGGGTTTGCCCCACCCGCCTCTTGCTTGCACACAGTTTCATGGAACCTCCAAACACTTCCTGTGAAGCAGAAAAACAAACTTTCTGAACTCTACTTTGCTTCAGGGCATCTAATCTTGAAAGTTCTGTGTGCCGTTAAAAATTGGCTTTCAAATCATGGAACTAGGCCTTTAGGGATACTTTCTTTCTTTTCCTTATTTTTTTTTTCTTCCTTTATTTTTTTTTTTTTCCTTTTTTTTCCTTCTATTTTTTCACAAGAAGTTTCAGAACTACAGAGCCTCAGGCCAAAAGAAATAGTTGTACAGGCAAGTTTTCTGCGCAGAATCTGAGAGAACAAGAGGCATGCCGAGGTGCTTGCTAGGGGCTATCTCGCCCTCCCACATTCACATGCCTCCTGCACTGCTCCATGTAGCTGATATGAAAATGAAGACATGAACTGCTGCATGAACTTTCATATTGGCTCTGCTTTTTCCTCTCACCTTGGCCGTTTCAAACTCATTCTTCTTGCACAGGGATGACTTCCCAGATATTTTGTACCCTCAAAATCAAAATTTCCTGTTAATAAGCAAGCTGGAAAGGCACAGATCCTTCTCAGTAACAAGTTATCAGTATCTAATGGGCCCACAGCAGTGGTTACCACTATTTCTGTGCTGGGATTATATTTTTCATCTAACCGGAATGTCTTTTTCAATAATTTATGTGTATTCATAGGAATAAGGTGTTCATAGCATCGCAGAATTCACCACTCGTTGCAGTTCCCAAAGAGCATTTTTCTACTCAATAGTAACAGTATTCCTGTTAATAGTGACTTTATTTCACATAGCCCAACAACACTGTTTGGCTTCTTACGGACAACTTTTTGGAAAATGAGGTTTGTACCTCCAAAATAACAGATCATTACTTTCTTTTGATGTACTGTTATGTGGGATAGAGATAGGGCTTTGCTTCTGTTTTGTATTAACAACAGAAATCAACGTGAATATATAGAATATTCACTTTCCTAAATTTTAGGGCCAAAAGAGATCACTATTCTTCTCTAGTCTGACCTCCTACATGAACTAAGACTGGAAATTTGGCTTTTTGAGACCCGAAATGATACAATTAAATCAGAGAGGATGAATTACTGCTGTCAGATTTCAGTTAAAAATGGTTTTTCAAAGACACAGGAAGGAAGAGAATGCTTAAATTAAATATTTCACACACCAAACAGGCTGTTAGATAGAAGACATCTATGTTGGCAGTATTATTATTTCATATTACAGAACTGCCCCCAGTTTTGCCTTTGTAATAAAACACAGATTCCCTTTTCCTCTCCCTTTCTGACTTTAAGAGGTTGCAAACAAGGGCAATGACCATGCCAGGCTACACACTCATGGTGAATCTCACATGCTGCAAGCATTTCTTCTGAAATACTCGCAGTGCAGGTGTGGACGATGCTGTAGCTCCATGCCTGTGCTCATAAAAGCAAGATGGTACAGCTGATGGATTTAAAAACTAGCTCATGTACATGTATACCATTTTTTTAGTCATGGAATTCACAGATGATCTATTTTTCTGTAAGTTAACTTCTGGTTGGAAGAGATTAATGCCAGTGCATACCTCCATGGAGCTGGATACCGGGAGACTGCTACATGGGTTGCCGTGCATTCACATTCCCCTACCCCAATATCCCACAGGGACAGGAGATGAGCACTGTATACGCAGAGGAATCCTGGCACAGAAAAGATATGTTTCTTGCCCTGAATTATCAGCTAGCAGCAGAACAAAAGGGAAAAAGCATTTTTTCACCTGCAAAGGTCACACTATTTGCATGGTTGTCTGTCCTGCATGAGCAAACTAATGCGTGAATATGCCATTTTCTCTTTTGTATTGTGTTTAGCTTACCTGCACAAAAGGTTTTTCAAATGCACTTAATGAGTATTAACTTGCAGCTCCTTACAGCTCTCCGGACTGCTGAGCAATTATATACATGCCTTCTGTTTTCAGAAAATCAGACAGAGACTCTAAGGACTAAATCAAGGTAAGGTGCAGAAATTTGTTCTACCACAACTAATTATCCAATGAAAACTCTCAGTTCAGAAATATATCTGAAAATAGAGTGCTTGGAAAGCCAACCTAGCATTTTAAACTATTTATAAAATAAACCTTCAGTATAGCCAATGTTGTTAAGAGTTTTTTCTATAGTATATAGCATGAAGTTTTAGTCTCTAATTACTCCTTTAATCTTTGCTGGGCTTGTTCCTGAGAACAAGTTACACTCCTGCCTTTCACAGGATAAACAGCTTCCAGGAATGCATCAGACTGCCGCAGGGGTGAGAGAGTGCATTTATTGAACACCGCTCTATTTCAGCCTAAATCCTGACTGATCTGGTTTTACTTAGTGGAAGTGTAATTAATATAGTTAATTAACACATGACCACCCTAAACGTTCTTTTATAGTCATCTCCTGTAACAGTAGAGCTATTTTATTCACCAGATATTTCCTAATCATCCTTAACAGAGGACAAAAACTAAAAAAAAAAGAAATATTTACTATATAAAATGATATAAAAACTATACATTTTTGATGTTTGATTCAGAAACAGTTGCCACCAATTAAAGGAAATTTGTACCAATTTTGACTCCCTCCACATTTTAGCTTCAATTCCAAAAGGAATTGTGTATAACCTCCCTCCCTAAAGAGAGTTGCAGTTTGGAGATATGTCCATTAGAAGTCCTAACCCCTCCTTGGGATTCAGATTCAAAGCTCTCTTCCTTTGGGAGGATTTCTGAGGGTTTCGGAAATGCATATTCTTGAGCACAGCAAATTAGAAATATCTCCTTGCCCACAACATAATTGTTAGAAGTTAGTTTACCTGTTGAAAGGGGGAAAAAGGCTTTTTCTTGCCAGGGAGAGATTCAACCATTCCAGTCTGTCTTTCCCCAAATCTCTATTTCATACACATCTATAGCTGATCTGTATGCATGCACACAAGTGAGGCTTTATGAATGTGGTTTGTTGTTAATTCTTGGACAAGGTTCTTGGATGCAGTTCAAGATGTTTTGACAGATGTGTGGAGTGCAGACACTTCCCCCTATTTTGATAAGCATCTACATGTTGTAAAGTTATTGTGCAACACTGGAGAGTTACTGCTGGTCACCAAAAGTATATGGACCACATCTGTTTCCAAGGTTAAATTTGATTAAGACTTTAAATGGTGTATGGTCACTGTATTGATTTTCTGGAATACATTGAGTTTCAGAAAAGGAGAAGAAAAGAGGAAGTATTTTAATAGGTGCTTATGGGCATTATGAAGTAATAGGAGGTTCTTACTGAGAGTTTACATATTATGAAAGGAAGGAAGATAGGACTGAGGAGAACATTAGTGACATTTCTTCAAACAAAGCTGGGGACTGTAATTGAAGGACTGTGTACTATGACTGTGACTTGGCACTGTCACAGTACAAAGAAGGAAAGTAAGAAGGAGATATGTGTCTGAGGAAATAAAAGCAGAGACATAAGGCATGGAAGGGCACATTACAAAAAAAATATGTTAATAGTTAATAGTTGAATTCATTTCCTTAATCATAGTGAAGGTAAAAACTGGCTAAACCATGAGGATTAGGAGAACAAATCTATTAATGCAGTGATTCTGTAGTGGTACTCCTTGGGCAACATAAAGTTACAAGAGGCCTAGAAACATATGGCAAATTGCCTATTCTGCTATACCAAACAAGAGAAGACATTAAGCTCATTTCGTATAGCTGCACATGTTGCCTGTGATCAACTTATTTGAAATGTTTAGGGTGACTGAGCTCATGAATGATTTGTATATTTGTTCAGACAGACTTGTAATTCCAAGGAAAATCTTCTCTGCAGAGCAATCTGAGTTGTTATCTGTACTTTGTGAAGCTATTTTTATTCTCAGAAGTTGTTCACCAGCTAGTATTGATTTCTGAAAATTGATTTATTCATAAACATTCACTAAGTAGCTCTGACAGTTTCTGGACAAGGAAGTACTCATGAATGGTGCCTGCTCACCCTGAACCGTGCATTATGCATGACTACTTCAGCCACACGGTATTGCTCCTGTTCCTAGACCGGTCGCCTATCACATAACTAGTGACATATCATCACGAGTGACATAAATATTCAGGAAAGCTTCATTTGAGAAATAGAAGGGATCTGAAAACAGGTATAGAAGCAGACTGTGGCCCCTCATATTCTCATGAATAACGTTATGAGACCTCAGAGGAGAAGTAAATCCACATATTCATTCGTACCTAACCTCTTTTTGTTATTCCAAAAGCACTAACCTAGCCCAGAGGGAGAGCAGAATTTACATGAAAGAGTCATTAGATAAAATGCATAAACAATCTTTGAAATGCAGATGAGAGGTCTGTCTCCTCCCCAAAGCATATTATTTTAAATCCGTTCAAGTGAACTCGAGTCTAGGCTTCTCAAAGAGCCAAGTGCTCCAACAACTTCTATCTTATAAAGGATATGCACTTTTTCCTCTTTTACCTACTTTTTAAATGCTAGCTACAGAATTGAAGGACTTAGGTGTGAAGCATGATTGCTTTACTTTAGAATACCTGCAGAAAGATATATTTAAATTCAAGGAGGGAAGGTTTGTGCTGTTTTGCTTTATACATATTTTTTATTTTTAAAAAAGTAATTGCTGGAATTTAGGTTTAGCCAATATTAGCTGTCAGTTCAGATATTTTCAGAATTGAAATTTTGACTCTGCTCTGAAGAAAGGCACAGATCAGTGTAACTGGGCAGGTCTTACCAAAACGAAGTGATATAGTCAGGAATATATAGTAAGTGCGCACAAGACTGCAAATCATGCCTCTAACCAGATGCCTATGAAAAACAGAACTATACAGAAGCAGATCTGCAAAAATCAAGGTCCTACCAAGGGGAAGCTAACGAGGTCCATAGTATGAGGTGATCTGCAGTTCTGTTTCTGTAGCTTTTGCTTCTTTCATCAGAGGAAACTGAGAGTTAAATGCTAACTTTCTTATCAAATAATGAAATATTAAACAAACACTCATAGCAGCACTGTTGGGGCAAAACTTCCCAAGGGTTGTGATGATAAGATTATGGTAAGGATATCTAGAAAAGAAGTATGCTAAACTAACAAGATTAAAAAGGGTGAGATCATTCATTGATGAATTTATCCCATGACCAAGAACAATGTAATGGGATTAATGATGAGGATTTTTGATCATAATAAGATATGGGTTGGTGCCTGAGAGAAAGTTCAGTGGTCACAACAATTGCAGTGAGTCCCATGTGTAAAGACAACATAGTAATGCTTAATTGGCAAAATGCCTCCTGAAAAGAAGCTTTTGCTATCATTTTATGGGAAAGCTCTACAGAATTCAATAGACAAGTGTAAACTTTCTTCTATTATTATTCTACTTTTTGAGAGGTCCGGATAATGGAATCACTGTATCCATGGCAAAGGTTTTTATATAGCTAAAACATCCTTCTAAGTACTATTATTTGCCAATAGATATAAAATGTCGCATCTTTAGCAGGAGGCTAGGTTCTTTGTTCTCTTTGGCCACAGGTATGGTCTTTCTTGTGGAATTTTCACGTCAAAATATCATGGACTTTTTCTTTTCACCCTTTGAGCTTAATTTAGAAACAGTAAGGCTTAGGTCCCTTGAATTTGGACAGTCCCTTTTCCTCTAACTTGGTGAGACTAACACACACTTTGGTCACTCCCAGAAGTTCCTTGGGGAACAACTGAAGTCTGTGCATTGTGTAGAAGTCTATCATGGTCCATCTTGATCTCAGGGTAACAGACATCTCACCTAACTATGAGCTGGCCATCCTTCATCCTTGTTCTTATTCTACAGTAATTCATTTAATCAACATTGTAAAACTGATTTGGGATGGTATGACTCAGGCTTACAAATATCCCTCTTTCTTACAGTGAAATGAAAACAAAGAGACTAGATCAAGACAACTACATTTATTCAGGTGATAGTAAAGGACTGTTCTATAACATGACTTTACTCTTTTCCCCAGTATACTGGGGGGAGGCAGATGAATGTGATTATTATTGCTAGCAAAACTATAGGGGTTCTATCAGAAAATAAAAATACTTCATGTTTCTGATTGCAAAATCTCTTCTGAATCTCTATGGAAAACGAGAAAATCTCACAGAAGCTTCTTATTTGATAAGAAAGTCAGTCTTCAGAAAAATAAAAAGAATGTAAAATTTTATTAACATCGTAACTCTTTAAATATTAAACAGCTGAACTGGGAAAGGCCCTGTAACATATTTCTTCCATTTTATGCACGGGAATTTTCAGACACCAAAAACCGATATTGTGAGCACTGTGAAATGATTGGTAATAAGTATTAAAAATTTCTTCTGGAGGGTCTCCTGTTAGAAGACTATGGCATAAAAAGATGGCTAAGTGTCTTCCAAAAGCAGGAAGAGAGACTCTTAAAAAGATACAGTCTTAATGGAATTTGTTGAATGAAGAGATACAGTTACAAGAAGTCAGAGTGCCACATTTACTGTTAAAGGAAAAAAAAAAATCCTGGTGGATGCAAGCTTTGATGTTTTCCATATAACTACTCTTTCATAAAAAGAGGTAACGCACGCACTCTGTTGAACCCTAATGGCTTGTCTGAAACAATTTTCATTCAGAGAGCTTTCAGGGAGTGTGTTTGACTGTTTTCAAGATTATATTTATGTTTATGTTCCTAACATGTACTTAAATCTCCACATCTTTTTTATTACCTTTGCCTGATTCAGACCAAACCCAGTTCTTGAAATAATTAACAATTTTACAACTTAGGATTCCTGTATAGGTGCTTGTTTTCAATTGAATTTCAGCTGAATCATATCTAAAACAATCTTAG
Organism: Penelope pileata; assembly: GCA_013396635.1. Classification (NCBI taxonomy): domain Eukaryota; kingdom Metazoa; phylum Chordata; class Aves; order Galliformes; family Cracidae; genus Penelope; species Penelope pileata. The sequence continues at coordinate 415,739 of WBMW01003444.1, read as the reverse complement.
TAATAATCCAAAAGTATTTGCCAACTCTATCATCTATTAACTTTTTACAGCGGGAAAACATTTCGTATTTTACTGACATATTCCAAAAACATGTACAGAGGGACTAACTTATGCAAGAGTGTTATCCTTAATTTGTAATTTCCTCTTATTGTAAATTATACCTGCTCTGCATCTTTATGGCCTTCTTCCATCTTGAAATGTTACTATGTTACTTTTCTGTTTAACTTATGCACCTTGAATGTTGTAAAAACTACTGTAAAAGTCAATAAAAATGCAATAACATTGTGTCAATCAAAAGCAGTGGAGCAATCTTTATTGAGCAAACAATTCAAAAGCTACAGCTAAAATGCAATTGCACCATGTTGCAATTGATTAAAGATATGAATCAGAAAATTAATTTTTTTCCAGTTTTAGTTATTGCCAGTTGCTTAATTTATGGAGCAGTTACTGTGATCCTATCTAAAATCCCTTAAAGAGGCCTACAGTACAAGCAGTGATACATTTTTGTGTTACTCCATTAATATGGGTTAACCATGATCATTGTAAGTGCATAATCATTAAGCAAATGTTGCCACAATATAAGTCTTACTCTGTTCTGTTAATGTGAATACTAAGTTAGGAGAGCCATTTTTTGTCTGGAATAAGAAAACAGTTGTACTAGGTCAGACCACAGGTCCATCCAGCTCAGCATCCTCTAACAGTGACCAGTAGCAAAGTCCCAGGGGAGACTATAAAAGCAGGAGAAGTGTAAAGTCATCCTTCCCCACTATGATTTCAATGATGTTGCTCAGGGACCTCTTGGCTTAGCACTGCACATCTCTGTTTTTAAGAGTGTTTGCTGGATTTTTCTCCCTTGCACTTGTCTAATCACTTCTGGAACCTGGTGTAGATAAAGCATGAATGAGACTGAGACAGCTTTCAAGCAAATGACTGTGTGTTTGAGCTAATTTCAGACTTTGCTGTATCTTCATGGTGGAAGACAAAATTCATGGAGCCACTGGAATGGATCAAAAGTATGGAGTCAAGAAGAATTGGTCTTTTTGGAATGGGGAAATGGGAGAGAGGAGATCTGATAAATTCAAGGACAGCGTGGGTTGCTTTCCTTCTCTGTTCAATTTTGGCATATGTGTGGGGGTAAGTTAGCTTCTTCAAGAATTTGAATATCTTTCTGGTAAATGTAACAATTTGACTCTAAGCTGGCTTTATGCACAACAGTTAAATAACCAATCATAAGCTATGTCATCGTAAATAAAAGCCTTATCGAGCTCAGGCAATGAAAAGCAATCAATAGAGGACACTCATCCCCGGTGAAAGCAACAGCTAATGCTCTGTGGTTCCTGGTGGATACTCTGTCATTGCATTTTAAAACCACAAGGAATTCCCTGTGTCATCAGCAATGACCACTTTATTGCTGCTGTATTAGGAAATGAGCAGGGCTAAAGGTGCATTTGAATTCCACAGACTCATTCATTTAGTCCATCTTCTAATGTAGGAGATTATCTGGTTGTCTTATGGGCTTGGAAGGTGCAGAAAAACAAGATCTTCCTTGAGTTTCAACTTACCCATGGTATCAGAGAATGATGTTTTCTACTCTTTCCACCACCACAAGGCAAATTAAGGATGATTACCAGCAGAACATAAAGGAATGAGCTGATTACCCAGTCATTCATGTCACACATTTATATCTATTCCTCTGATTGTTTCAGTTAGAAATCCAAACACAAAACAAAACTTCTACAAGTTTTCAAGAAGTTTTATGCTTCCTAACATTTCCTAGACTGAATACTTCCTTTTCTTCAAGATTGAAATTCCCTATTTCAGAATAACTACTGATTTTTTGTGGGACAAGATTTTTAAAAATGGATGACTCCATCTTGAAATGAATAATTCTATTTTTGCCCAAAAAGAAGATTTGTTCAACCTGGAAGACCGTATAGCACACCCTTCCTCATCGATATTTTAAAAATCTTTTTATGTCATGGAATTTCATTAATGACTCAGAAGTTTCAGCAAATTGAAAATTACCTATGTTAATTTTGCAGCTACACACCCCACAGTTTATACTATTCTGAATAGACTCAGATCCATTAGTTCAGTCTAAAAGTAAACAAGTTTCACTAAAACAGTGCAACTCCTTTTGCAAATACTAAAGGAGAATGGAACAGCAGTTTGAAATCATTCGTTTCTCTCTTGCTTAATGAATTATTGATTTGTACTTTCCTTTTGAATGATAGTGCTCTGGTAAACATTGATTTGAATTTTTGTACAAATATTGTGTATCATCAGCAGGTTATGGCAACAGAATAATACGTAATGAGACAGACCTGGAGGAATGGAATAAGACTGTGTACTTATCGGGGGTTGTATATGTAAAATAGCAAGTGGAAATGAAAGTAATACATCCAGGGGGGATGCTAATGATGCAGAATTTTAGAAAGTTTACATTTGGGTTAACATTGAACAGAGAACCATGAAAATGAAAAATAATTACTTTCTGCTACTAGTAATTCTTCTAACTTGACATTTCTTGCAACCACAAGTACAGAGCTGTCATAGGTTTAGAGAGCTCTCTTACACCCTACTCATGTACAGAAGCTTTAACTTCATGCACATCTATTCATGCCAATGGGAACTACACAGTCAAAAGACAAAAGAAAAGTGCTGAGAGCAGTAAACACATAGATAATCCTGTCCACCAAACAATTTTGCATTTCCTTTATGCACCATTTATTTCAGACAAAAAGGCTGCTGAGAGATTTACGTCAAAGTGATTTCCACAGCTCAGCTGCTCAAGGCTGGGGAGATGATTGAAACGCTGAGCTACACTTTCCCGGGAACCTGTGCCTACCCCTGTGCTGCTGTTCCTGTAGATGGGAGATCTCATATGCTCTCCCTTAGACAAGTTCATTTCTGGGATTACCTGGCTGTACTTTGGCAGCCTGGACAATGGGCAAAAGTCTATGTTTACACAGAAAATGAAAGGTAAAACTCTATTTTCCCTTGGACAACAGTAGGACCCCAGTACTGGTTGTCCTTCCTTTGATCTATGTGCAGTGGGGCAGAGTGGGAAGATCTCCATCATCTTTCTCCTGAGCACATTTAGAAGCAGAGAGTACCCCTATAACATCTAAGGGTAAATAGTCATGCTCAGGGCACACATGGGGTCAAGATATTCAGGTCTTTCATAGCACAGAATGAATCATTCATATTCAGCTCTAAAATACACGTATTTGTCATGCAGAATCCTCAGAGTATGGCAGCTCTGTGACAACAAGCACTATCTGGTACATTGACAATGAATTAAACCTGTAGCTGGTGGCCTAAAACTATTATCCATCAGGGCTGCAAGAAGATTTTACCTAGATGGCTGCAAAGGGTGAGGAATAAATATTGCTGTGCAGGGAAAATCTAGGTCCTAGCACCCATGTTCAGATCATCAGAAGAAAAGCAAGGCCGATGAGAGGTGGAAGATGGGCTCCCTACCTCTCTCTAACATCACTGCTGTTATCCCCAACGTAGTCCAGAGGGAGGTGCCGATTGTCCTGGTGTAGGCCAACAGTAGAATATAACCCCATAGATCAGGAAAAAAGGCAGCATTCACGTGCAAATCCCCACATAGGTAACACTGGCCTCCTTACTGTAAAACTTAGTGCAAAACCCTAACTCAATAATGTACTCACAGACACAACCTAACAGAAAGTTAATTATGCTAGGCAAGGTGTATGTACAAGAATGCTAAAGCAAATTTGTATAGCTATCCATATCACAGATTTTTTTTCCACACATGCTTTTGTGAATGGCCTCACTCTTTTCAAGAGTCTCTCCAGACTCAATAGTCTCTCAAGAATAGGTTTGAATGAGATGCCCCTAGAAGTTTTCCATGAGGCTGTTTCACAGTAGTAGGTGGCTAACTTAGAGTTGAAACCTTAGCTTATTCTAGTCTCGTCAGAATGAGGTATCATAGTTCTATCATCCTTTTCACTCCCAGGAAATATTTCTAGTACAACACTAGAGAATAAATAGTAAGAACGATTTTTTTTATGATTATCAGTAAAAAAACCCACAAACCATCCATTTAAAACCTATTTGCAGCTACACTAAGGCTAAAGAATGTATAATTTATATCTTTTTTTCCCTTTCAACATACTTAACAACGTTTTGGAACATGGTGTATACTATTCACAGTTCAGATTGTTCAAGGGTAGATCAACATTCTGCAGTCTTATGGATGGAGTGGGAATGTGAAACTTGAAGCTTCAGTTTACAAATAGCTGGGAAAACATAGACCTCGAGGCTGCACACTCATAATCATGATGGCATTTGCTTTATGACAAATTAAAATCTGGTATTCTAGGTTACGGACAGTGCTATAAAACTAGTATTCTACATTGTGTATTGCAAGCTCATTTAAAATGTACTCTTCCACGACATGATGAGAACACAAATTATAATTAGGAAAGTAACCCAACCAGAAAATTAGACTGGAAGACTAGTCTGAGTGTTCTCCTGGAGACAAAGCGATCCTGTGTCTTAACTTCAGTGTCTTGATATAGGAAGAGATTGATACGGGAGATAAAGACAAGGATACTTTTGGCTTTCTGAAAGAAAAAGAAAAAGGCTTTGCAAGTATGTGCACAGGCCAAATCCGTAGTGTTCAAGTCATGCAAATGTACACACAGAGAAGCAGCACCAGATGCCACCTTTGCAGTTATGCACATCGTAGGCTGTTACAGATGCAATATATAGGTCCATGCCTGGATTTTTACACCCACAGTACTCTTCATAGGTAAAAATCCACATTTATGAGCACAGTTAATGTCTACCAAATGCCATCCTGAACCCAAAGCCTGCTTTCACAGGTGAACACCCTTAACATTTGTTACCAACAAGAGGCTATCTGTAAAGGTTATGATCAGAGAAAAAATATGGTTTCAAAATAGCATTCTGAAATGAAGTTTGGACAAAAAACAGAAAAAGTCAAAAAGTACTTATTTCCAATGTATATTAAACCGAACATATTATATTGACAAACTTACAGGAAAGCAAGCAAAATCTGAAAACATTAATATTTAAGGTTTTCTTTTCTGGAAAAGTTTTGCAGGGTTTAAGAGGAAAGCCAAATGACAAATCTCCTGGTAAGTCTGTACTTTCTAGAGAGACTGAAACAATCCAGTGATCAGAAAATTATATCTACCTTCCAGGTGTCTTGTCTTGTGGAAAGGAGACATGGATGCTAGGCAATGGCTACATTGCGTTCAAGGAGAAGGATTATAATTTTCTATTAAATCTCATTTACTAGTTCATTAGGAGCTAGTATCCTGGAGGTAACTGATAATGCTCGTACTTTGTTGTGAGGGCACCTATGACTTTTCAGTATCTTACAGGATTTAACAGGTTTATCCTTATTTAGAAAAAGACAAAACAGAAATTAAAAAAACCAGTTACAGCGAAGAGTTGTATCAACAGTTGCCAGAAAAAATATTGTGTTCCACTATAAAGGATCCATTTGTCAAAAAATGCAATGCTTATTGAGTCTAAAGTTAGGTGCTTTCCTAATACACAGCATTTTAAAAGGTGAGAATGAACACTGGAGACGACGTATTTTATGTAGGATTAGCCTGCATCCACGCCTTTTTGTGCCTGCTGTATCAGTCAGGATTTCAGCAAAACAGTCACTTGTAAGAAAAATATGTGAAAACATTGCCAGATTGCAGAGCACCACACAACCACCCCTGTGCTGCAGATTGAGTCCAGCTCTGCTCAGTTACCATCAACAACTTGCAGAATTTATTGCAATTGCTGCAGCCAATGCCCAAAATATACATCTTGAATAAATATTTGATCTCAGCTGTGACTGCACAAACCAGAAACTTGGTGCACCATGGCATTGCCTTTTCTCTGACTATGGACTGTTGTCCTGAGCCCTTTCTCATCCCACCCACTGTGCAGCTCCTTTGGCAGATTAGAGAGACGCTCTCTAAGTGCAGTTTCTTATATTTTCATCATTCATTTCCAGTTCCTTTCTGTTTGAACTAAATGAAACAGAAGCAACAGAGGTTGTAATTGAAAGCAGAAACCTGGCCAGGAAAGAGTTGTCCTCCTGTTTTTATAGGATAAATGTTACTTGATGGTTAGAGCATTACATAAAGACATCAAAACACATTTAACTCCAGAAGCAGCATTAGCCCAAATCCATCATCTTGGCACTGCAAGGACCCAAATGATAGACAGCAGCTCCTGCTGGTCAGTAGGGTTATGCCATGTTCGTCTGGTTGGTACCTTTATTTCTATCGCCTACTCACAGGCTAGTCAGAGCATCTCATCTTAATGATGAAATGATGCGGAGATTCCAGCAGTGGCTGGTGATGGAGTTAAGAAATCCAGCCCAGGAAACTGCTCCCAGAAATGCTGCTCAAACCAAGGTGAAAAGAGACATTCATTATAGCTACTTGTTCATTCAGTTTTAAGGCTATGTAGCATTACGTGAATTTATTTCACATCAGTTTATATTCAAAGTTTAAATTTTTATGTACTACTTCCAATGTGTCCAATAGTTTGGGAAAAGAGAATTACAATTTCACATGCAATGTGTGGTCTGAAGGACCGTGAATACATGGCTTGTGTGTGTATTTAAATCCATCATGGGTCAGAACCTTCTCCAGCAGCAATGTTTAATACAGACTTTAATATTGTGCTTCTGTTCATTTAAAGGCGATTTAAAACCATGTCTGGAATAAGTACATGTTTAAGAATTGTTGTCCAGGGCATAGAAACTTCCTGAGTTGGGCTACAGAGAAAACCAAAAACTCTTAGGCAAAAACTAAAGTAATAGCTTATCACTGAAACGTACATAAACACCTTTGTGGCCAAAGCTCCTCCTTTAAACTTCAGCACTGAACATGTGTTGCTAATTTGCAAGATCCATTTTGAAAGTTTTAGGCTGTTGGGTTTTTTTTGGTATTCAACATGTCAAAAACATTTATAAAAGGAATGCCCTTCCTGTAAAGAAATAAATTGGGAAAATGAATGCAAATTCTTTTTTAATGCTTGTCAGAGCCTTCATGTGGATTTTAGTTCCAGTTTTGATTAAAAATAAAAACAATACACAATCATTGATCACAAAAACAGTGCTGATGTAGAAGATTTGGGCAAGTGGAAATTTCAGTTTTAATTACTGATTCCTCTCCTATACATTTTCAGAGAAATGCCTTCTGGAAAGTAGCTATATCTTATAAGCTAATTTAATTTTAAAACTCTGGTTTTGGTGACATTTACAGGATATTTAACACTTTTCAAAACTGTGATGGTATTTATATTCCTGGATATAGTTCTAGGAACCTAATTGCAAGTTTAAAAATACTGACTCATAGACGGCTCACGATTGTGAGAAATGTCCTTTAGAACATGCATAAGATGACAAGAATAAAGGTGTTAGGCTAAAAACCTGGTTGAAGAAATAAAAACCCACCAGGAAGGCTGTTAATCTGCTCATGTAAAACTTCCCTGGGTAGCCTGCAATCTCCTTATGTAAAGTTTCTAACCAAAGGACATCCTGTGCTGTACAAACTCTTACTGAGCTGGAATTGCAGCTCTTTGCTGGATTAGTGGCTGGGTATGTTGAGGATGCACATGCTAGGCTGTAGTGTACAGCCGACATGAGGAAAAACGACTTTATTTACATTTTATTGTTGAACTAGACAATAGTACTTTCAGAAAGTTCGGGAAGTGTTTCTGTTTGATGATATTCTTTGAATCCAAGGGGCAGGATAGATATATCCTGTAAGAAGAATTTTCTCTGTTGGCCACTTTAAGAATGCATGGTGCTTGTTGTAGAGATGAGCTCAGGTGATAAAAAAAAATCTATTTTTATTTTTGACAAGAACAATAGCAACAAAAACAAATAAGCTCCATAAAGAAGTACTTATGATATTAATTACAGTGATTGAAATGCAGTTGGAGCAACAGGCCTTACAGTTATGCTAGCAGAGTGATAGGCAGACCTGTAGCTGCTCTTTCTTAAAGAATATCTCATGATCTAAACTTCTTTTCTGGATTTTAGAAACTATTGGGAAATCTAGTATTTTTCTGAAAGCTTAAAAGTCATACTACAATCTTTTTGTTGAGTTTTCCATCATGTGGTAGGATTGAAGATATTAGAAAAGTTCTGCTTTTCTGGGGCTGCTGAAAAGCACTTCCTCCATCCCACCTTCCTACAGATTTAAAAAATGTTATGATATACCAAGACTGGCCAAATGAAAGAAAATGCAGAAGCATGTCTTAAAGCCTCAGGTTTTCAAGTTTGAAGAGAAAGAGATGAAAGCTCCAGACACACATGTGCACGCATGCTGTTAGAGTGTGTAGTCCCAAGCTCACGTATAATGCCCAGATGAGAAATTCTCCCTTAAATGTCAAGCTCACAGGATTTTACCTTGTTCCTCTTCCCTTGGTGCCTGACTACTGTATTTTTAATAGATGACACCACTACATACCTTGACTGCAGTTAAAGACCCTGTTCTGCCAATACACAGGAGCACTATGAAGGGGCAAGTACCATGATTTTTTGTGTGTGTGTGTGTGTGTTAGGACTTCTTTAAAAATATCTGTACATATTGAGATACCATTTCAGTCTTCTTAAATGAAATCTGTGCCCACATTAGTGTTCTCCAGCATCTCAAAAAAACACTGAAAATGGCTAAGTGTAGAAAAAACTCAGATTCATTTCTGTCTTCAGTAGCATTCCCTCTCCCATCCTACCTCCAAATACAGTTCCTGCAGTCCTTTATTCATGGGGACCATTCAGGAGCTCCAGTGATTTACCAATGGCCAGAATCTTACATTGAGTTAATGATGTTACTCAGAAAATTGCCAGCCTTGGTGCCTCATCAAAGGCTTCCTCCCACTCATTTGTGGAAATGGCTGTTACCTGACCAGCAGTTATAGTCTTCTCCTAATTACTGACTGTCTCACCTCTACCACAGCCTCATTCACTCAGTATGAGTGCAAGTTTTCACCCTCCTCCGGCACCACAAATGTTCCTCAATGCAGTCTGCCAGGACACATGTATGTCCAGGTGTAATGGGAATGGCCCCGAGACACTGAAAAGGGTTAGTCTTGTGATCTGCAACACAATGCTAAATCAAGTCGTGTTGATCAAAATAAATTCAATTTCATTTTGTTTTACTCTAATTTTGATGGCCACCATTGTAAATCAGGCACTGCAGCAGATAACCAGCTGAAAACCAAAGCAACGTGATTGAAGCTGCAAAAATCCACCTCTGCTGTGTGGCTGGAGGAGGTAGGGGAAGCTGCAACATGATTCAATACTGGATCACCACAGATCGATGTAAACTGAATGACCAAACACTTTCCAGTCTCTATAACTTCCCTTGCCTTTTATTTTAGCTTGGAATTGTTGTGTTGTGCAAGAGCCAGACTAATAAAACTCCGTTACTGAAACATTAAAGGAGAATAGGAATGAAACCAAAGAAGGGAGAATATTTTTAATGCTGGCTTGTGTATCTCTACTTTCCCACATCTTCCAAGTCTATTGGTCTCCCTTTAAGAATGCTCTTACCTTGGTTTATAGAGCTAGAAGCATTAAAAATACAGTAATTAACATGTTCATGATGTAAATGCTAATCATTTAACATGTCAAGCATCTTCATCCCCTACTGAATCAATATGAATTATTAAAACAGACACTTTAAGACCTTTAAAATCAACTCTCAAAGCATGCACTAAACAACCACACCGTTGGCATATGGGAGCATCAAGTTATAAATTCATGTGTTAGACTGTCTGACACACTCCTTCTCTTTGATGAGAAAAAAACAAAGAGAAAATCCTCCTCTCAAAATCTTATATTCAGTACTACATAACCAATATACACAGGTGAAATAATTTTTTTTTCTCAGAGGTTTTGTAATTTATAGTAAGCCCTACAGAACGCAAAAATGAAAGAAAAAGTAGAAATAACATATTCAGGTTAAAAAAGTTTTTCTGCGGTGATATTTTGTGACAGTCCAAAAAGATCTTGAAAAAATAAATATATAAATTTTATAAAAAACAAATCTCATAAAGTAATAACAAGTAAGGTGGGAGTTAAAGTTCCTAGTTTTTAAAAACTTCTGAAAACCTTGTTATTGATTGTGAAGAGAGCTACGTATGCATTTAGGAATTTAAAAAAATATGATAAATTAATGCTAACAAAAAATTAATACTAACTAAAATCAAGGCTTTTACAATCTTTATTGCAGAAAGGACATGGAAAAGGTTTATATTTTCAAATGTCTGCAAATTAGAGATGAAATTATTAGACATGCATCTTACCTCAGACCCAGCTTACTATGCTTTGAGAGTCATGAAGTAGTTTTCGTGACTCGTGACATATATATATCTATGCAGAGGGAGACAGAAGTCTGCATCAGATGGCTGTTTCTTGATCAACTCATTAAAATAAGTTAACAAACTTTTTTTTTTTTGTTGTTTATGGTTCTTACAGACACAAAACAAAGTTGTGCAATCAGACGCAAACCATCACGTAAATGGTGGGTTTCAAATACTTTCATATCAGATTGCGCAACGCTGGTGTTAGCATTTTGTTCCACTTGAACAATCAGATAACAGCCTGGATGTTAATAAGCAAGAAGCTGTTCTTGCTTTGTGAAAATCTTTTATGCCCAATGAGTTAATTTATAGGTGTTCTTCACAATGCCACAGTGTTTCACTGTACCTATACCAGATTTTCAGTGGGAGAACAAAAGCAGTCCCCTGAAGCAGATACAGCCACGCTAACTTACTCCTGGCTCTTGTTTTCTATATCTTGATCTACTTAATGTCAGGTACAAGTTGAAGTTCTACCTGGGTGATCCTAAATCCCTTCTTTATTGTGAGAAAGGAGGAAACTCATTTCATAGAGGTTAAAATTTTACAAACTTGTCTACTCAGAAATAATGTATGAGGGTTTATATTGTGATGGGAGATAAGAGTTCATGTATCTTTCTTTCCTAGCGTGAAAAATAGATCTTAACCTCCCATCACCCTCTACTAGAAAAAGTTCAACACATGCCTCAGATGCTTGTAGATTAACACAAATTATAGTAAATGGACAAGCAGAAGATGAAGAACTTCAGCTCTGAGGTGAAGTAAGTCAGCTGCAGCAAGGGATATTTTTCACATCCGTGGAAAGAAGCTTTTTTTTTGCTTTATTCTTGTTTTATGTTTGGTGGGCATGTCTTGCTGTCAGTCCCTTGTAATTTCACAGTAAAAATTCTTTTCACAACAGGATATGAAACGAGTATGAAAGATGACAGTACTGTCTACTGCTTTCTAAATCATCTAATGATAGCCCTCCAAATCACTCTTGGTGAGCTATTAAACCATCCTGACTACATTTTTATTCTTTCTGAGAGCTCAGAATCATTGTTACACCTAGAGTCTCTCTGAATGTCCACTTGAATTTTCCAAGCTGCTTGGAAAGGCGATATGGGTCACCAGAGTGCTGTGGATGCCTGGAGCTTTAATATCTGCCCCTGAAAATAAACACAATCAGACTTCAAAACTTAAAAGGTGGGAGAACTGCAACAAAAATCTTGGCAAATTTCCCCAGTTATATTCTCGTCATCTAAATGCAACATAAATTTTTGCCCTTTTTTATTGATTTTTATCTTACGTACCTGAAACAAATGCTCCTCAAGTCGGAGGTCTAGAGTCAAAACTATGGCCTAAATACAAAAGGAATCAAAATTTGTAATTTGCATTGCAATTTCACAGCAGAAAGAACATACTAAGGAAACACTAGGCTAAAATCTTAAAGCTAGGGAAAACTGGTAAACCAATCACTATAAGAAGGAGTGGGGACACAAGTGACCTTCCCTAATTGTGAGCAGTGCAAAGAGATAAGAACAACTGGACCTGGACTTTCCTCAGTGACAGGAGTACAGATCAGGAGCAGGTGAGGCTGAGCTAATGAAGAGGAAGGAAGAAGAACAAAGCAGGGAGATGGTACTGTTGAAGGGGTTGCCCTTTGCAGGTGATGGCTGAGCTGGTCACTATGTAAATATTACCAAATAGTGTGATTCTTAAATCACTCTAGGACTGTAATTATGTAATAGAAATAGTAGCCCTGAGTGAGAGGAAGAGTTCAGAAATACCTTAGTATAGCTAAAACACAGACGATGGAAACAAGAATTTTCTATAACGCATTCCAGATACTCACAAAACAGGAGGCCCTAGAGCCTGTCAGCATAAAACTGATCAGTGGATAAGAGTGGAATGTGAGGCTGCAAGTAAGGCTGGGTAGTTCAATGTGTTCATTTTCTCTGCCTAAGATTCATGATGCTGAGAGTTGTTGTCCAGGCTTGAGTCTCCCAGGAACTTACATCGTGTTAGTGTTGTCTTCTGCTAGATGACTTGCTACAATTTAATTTTGCAGGGATGTAAATTGATGTGGCAGTATCAGAATGTGGTAAAAGGATTATCATCTGGAAAAGTTTACGTTAACAACATAAAAAGTAAGCAGGATAGAACGCAAGCAGATGCAATGGATTTGTGATGAGGTTACTTGATCATGCATAACTTCAAACTGAGTATCTTTAATATAAGGAATTATTCTTTAGGGAGAGAAGTACTGAGCAACAGAACATATTGTTCATTTAATGTCTGTATTATTTTTCTCTCAGATGTGGCTTTGAAAATTATATCTTTCTATTCTAAAAGAATGGTAATTTGCTCATTACAATGTAAGGAAATTGGCGATAAAGTACAGACCTTAAGTATTCATGGCTACAGTTTAACAAAATACACTGTCAGGGCAAGGTACTAGTATAAAAGCTAGCTTGGTATTGTACAAGTTCAGATTCTGTACTATGCAAAACAGGAACCAGGAAAAACCTTGAGAATTTGTCTTATAACTTCCTGACAGCTTTGAGTATCTACTGACTTAGATGAGGCATGGCAAGCAGTTTGTCATTACTGTGGGAAAGGTGAGGTGAGTGACATCTCTATTAGGGATGCAGACGTTGTGCAGTACACAGCATCTGCAGTAACAAACTATCTGCTGAGAGGAAAAATCATAGGCCTGTCATGCATATCTGATCCTCTAATTACACATACAGACACAGACATTCTAAAAGAAGGGACTTCTCTAACAGAAAATGTTTCCAGAAGGAGTAGGCTTTCAAATCTCTTCGGGTCCGTTCTTTTTAGGGTATGACAGCAGCATACATATCCTAAAGATTAATTCACACAATGGACTGGTATTCTTAGGAATGGGACATTAGAATGAAGGATAGGGAAAAGAAGTCATGTCACACTGCAACTTGTTTAGAAGATCGGAAAAAAATGTAAGGGCCTGAAGTCAGGATTACCCTACTGGGGCATCTCAGAAATAGGCAATTTGACTTTCAGCTGGCTTATTTCCGGCTGTTGTGGAACTTTTGACTTCATCAACCTTCAAATCCATTGCCACCCAAAAGAAACTTGTCACCTCTGAAATAAACCTGAATTTATTCTCTACTTCTCCTCACAACCTTGTCCACAAATTTGACCAACATTGGATACGACTGACTTCAAAAGACAGAAATAGGAAACTTGAATTCAAGACAAAAACTTGTTTTGATTCCTGTTTTCCACTGAACAAAAAAAATTAAAACTCTCATCCACCCCGTCAATTTTATATGCAAAAGAGATATTCATCATGTATTTCACATAAGCTAAAGATTTAGGTCATTAAGTTCAGGAAAAATAAAACAATATAACATAGCAAGAAAAATGTATCATAGCAGAGATCTCTAAGAGTTTCTATCAGTGCTCACCTCATTCCCATGAGCTTTTGCAGCAAGTGACGCACAAGACAAGATGCATTCCTGGGTGTAATGCTGTTCATGCCGTAGGAAAAATAATATGGACAAGATCTTTCTGCCATGTGTCCTACCTGACAGAAGGAAAGAAGCTTGTGTCATATTTGAAAATTGCTGAAAGTTGCTGTTTAAGATCTTGGGATGGACAGTCTGTCAGATTGGTGGCCGTATTCATACAGCGTGAAAAAAAAAAAAAGAAGAGAAATAACCTGCTGAACCATAAAGAGTGGGAATCATTCCTGCCAGAATCCATGCCTGGATGCAATTCCTTTGGTCCCTCCCCAGACATCAGAAATTTTAGACTATGCCTACATGAAAAGAAGATACAAATGCTTCTTGGGATCCCTGACCTTCCCACTCCCCACCCCCCCTTTTTTTTTTGGTTGTCTATCAGAGTAACTCCTTGTATTTCAGTTGTCATCAGCAAGAGTCTAGCTTTCAATTTCTGCAGGAAGAGTAGCCCGTAGATCTCACAAGGCTCCTCTCATACCTGATTTAACGAGGCTGAAAGAAGTCAAGCACGTTGATCCATGACAAGCTGAAAGATAGCAAAAGAGCTCTCTGGTGAGAACAGGCTTGGGTGCGGTTATCAGTGGTTGCAACAGATGTAAGGTCCTTTAGGATTTCTGCATATGTGTTCTGAATACTCTGAACTACAGGGCTATTGTGACCATAAGCTTGCTCCAATCCACAGTCAGGTCTGTGGCTGCAGCAATAAGGGTTGTGCTGGATGGACTGGAGAAAGCCAAGTGAGATGGATCACACTGAGACTCAGGTTAGAAGCCTGGGCTTGGTATCACCGTTCACTGGGGCCAATCAGTGCCAGGGAAAAGAAACAAAACGTAGTCATTTGTTTATTTCATGCCCATTTGTCTTGGCTGAATGCAGCACAGTCAGAGACCTTGGGGACAAGGTTGCAGGCAGTATAGGAAATCACAGGATTTTCAGCTCTCCAGACTACAGGCAGGCAGAGAGGCAGCTCCGAAGCAGAAGAAATGCAAGGCGCTGACACTCCTATGCCTCTTGTGAGATGGATTCCTTTATTCTCTAAGAAACAAAGTATAACAAAGTTCATTGTGAGATCAGTAGACAGGGCCAGGAGACATTAAATACCTCCTCCTGCCTCCCAGCAACAGAGTTGTGCAGAAAGGGATCATCTCCAAATCAATGCTCCTGCAAGAGAAGTGTTCCATGTATCTCTCACTACCCAACTTTCTTTCTGTGGAAATACTGCCATATGAAGAAGAGGAGTCTGAATTAAATAATTTGCTCTGCACTTGCTGAGACAAGGTTTTATCTGCCTGGCTTGCCATTTCTCATGCAAGTTTTCTAGCTGCCCTGTGTCTAAACTCAAAGAGCTTAACACAAGCCTCACAGCTAGGAAGTAGCTGAAATGTATGAAAATAAAGTCAACAGATCTCTGGCTTTCAGCAGCTTCACAGTGGTTCTCCTCGCTTTGCAATTTCTCTTGCAGCACCAAAACCTTTTGTTGAAATATGAGCCTTAATGACGTTGAGCCTACCATCATAATAGAAAAACAGCCTGCTTTTCTAGGAGTCACGAGTGTTCACTTCAGTATTTCTCAGTGATTTTTCAACTCAGAGTAGTAGGTAAAAGTATTATCAATATATTGAGTGTTAAACATTTCCTCCTAAAAATGATTTTTAATCTTCAGCAAAATCTGCTTTAGATAAAAAGCATTATTTTCCATGTGAAGCAAAAAATACAAATATTGTCTCATTATGAGACATTGATAGAAGTTAAAGCTGTATGGCGATTGAAATAGGCTTTGCTAAAATATGATAATGAACTAAATTCCACCAGCTGTCTGCCATTTTTTGGAAAAAATGTTTTAGTTTGGTGATCAGATAAATATCTCTCCATCTCTTTTTCCTTTACATTTCATTCAGTCTCCCATACCAATATTGCATGTATACAGGAACAGAGAATTCTAAGGAACAAAATCTGACTTCACCTGCTTTAAGACAACTCACCATCCAACTTTAATCAAAGATATTTTCAGATTTAAAACTCGGTTCACAATTTAATGAACCTAGCTGGCATCTATCTCAGCTGTATGGCCAGAAGCCTGGCACTAGCAGTGTTTTCTTTCCTGCTCAGCCTCTAGCAGAATTCATATTGACTATTTTAGCAGCTTTAACTTTTGGCGCATAAGGAAGGATGGAGAGTTTATAGCAGAGGGCCACAGGGACTTATATTCAGCACCTTGCCACATCACAGGTACTTATAATGTGGATACTGCTATGAGGGCTCGTTTCCCTCTGCCTACATTTTCTGCCTGTAAAACAAGAAGGCTGTAGCCATCATCATTAAGCTGGAGAAGAACTATCAATTAGAGCAAGAGACTGCAGTGAGGAAATCCGTGCAAACCCACTGCAGAAAGTTAGAACAAAAACATTTCTTCTTATTTGCCATTCTGTTCCTGCGTCCACTAACTACAGAGGGCCCTGAGAAAAACAGGAATGCAACTGTCTTCTCACTTCAAGTGAGATCATTCAGATCAGTAGGCAAAGGAAATAAACAGCTGAGAGAGCACTGAAGTGGAGGTTATGTTTCCTTTGGAGCTGCTGTTTACATCATGTATGCTGCAGAGGATGCTTATTTACTCCCTTTAGCACAGCTCCTGTGCTCGGAGAGATTTTTTTTGTGTTTCTGTTACAGTCCTCAGAGAGCAGGAGAGTATCCTTTTTTCACATAAAGCTTTGAGAAGCCACTCTAGATTCAGACCTTCTTTTGTGCAGCCTCTCTCCTGGGAACAGAAGGACCTGTACTGCTGCGTCCCTGTTCCTGAAGTCTTCAGTTTTGATGAATAAAGACTTCTTTCTTTCTTTGTTTCTTTTTCTTTTTCTTTTATTTTTATTTTTATTTTTTTTAATAAAAAGTAGTCACATGGTCTTCTACTAGCAAGAGAAGTAAATAATAGATAAATGGTTTCAGAGTCAGAAGTAAATCATGCAACAGCTCACACACAGCTTTCACTCTCTTGCATCCTTCCCTCGAGACTTTTTTGAATCAAAGAGCACAGGACAATTCAGTCTTTGCAGGTACATTCTGCTCTAACCTGTGCCTCTGTTGAGACTACTGGGACAAATCAGAAACACTGCAACATGGTCCTTTGTTTAACTTACTTGTTGCAAATGAAACCAATGAAAATATAGGATCAAGAAGAAGCTTTCACAAGTATGGACATCTTGGCAACTACATGGTGGATTTGTAGAAAGAGATGGTCTAGGTCATCTTGGAAAGTCTTATGTCATTTTTCTTCCTCTAAGCAACACTTTGCTCTGTGCCTTGACTTAATTTTCTTGGAGACAATACCATCAGGGAGTCAAGGCACATCTTATTTATCAGATGTCAGGCGTAAGGTGATATTTCGCTAGCTGTTGTTGGCAGCCTTGCTAGTAAGACTCAAGCCTAGAGATTTGAAGGACTTGAAGGATTGACTTGAATTTACCACAGATACTTCCTCTTGAAATATAACTATCTTTTGGTCTAGACATAGAAATGGCAAAGGAAATATTTGGCCAGCGCTAGTATGAAAAAGTAATCTCACCATCTAAACAAAGGTTTCCCACTGCCTGTCTGGCACTTATGAGCCTGATTAATTTGTTAGATACCAGCAAAGATTACTGAGAAGATTTCCCCATTTATTACCAAAACAGAATGATCTTCTCAGATATGTAGCCTGAATGAGAGGCAAGTATATTGCAAATCTTTGTACTGATTTACTTGTGCTATTTTTTTTTTCCTTAATGTTAAATACTAAATTAGGGCGAACAGCACCTTAGAAAAAAAATTGAGGAAGAGGTCTTACCTTGTCCTGTAACTATAAGTGGGCACCAGAGTTGAGCCTCAGAGCATGCCGCATGCTCATGGAGGTCACCCAGCATAGGTGGGACAATGGGCAAGGTTTGAGGTGATGGGCTGACTTGGGAAAAAGTTGTTGATTGGTCTCTTATCACCTTCATAGCAAGTATGTGACTAGTTGGTGTAGCAGCCCTCTAGCTGGGGATTGAAGCCGTGAAACAGGTTGCCTAAAGATGTGGTGGAAACCCCATCCCTGGGGACATTCAAGATGAGGATGGACCAGACTCTGAGCAGCCTGATTTAGCTGTAGGTGTCCCTGTTCATTGCAGAAGAGTTGGACTAGAATCACAAAAATGTAGAAAGGATTGTGTTGGAAGAGACCCCAACGAACAAAAAGATCCAACTGCAGGCAGCATTGGCAACTGCTAGATCTAATACTAGATCAGGTTGCTCAGGGCCCCATCCAACCTGGCCTTGAACACCTCCAGGGATGGGACATCCACAGCCTCTCTGGGCAGCCTGGGCCAAAACCTCACCACTCTCCCAGTGAAGAATTTGCCCCTAACATCTAATCTAAACCTTCCTTCCTTCAGCTTAAAACCATCCCTCCTTGTCCTATCACTATCTACCCTTTTAAAAAGTTGTTTTCCCTCCTGTTTAGAATCTCCCTTTAAATACTGGAAGGCCGCAATGAGGTCTCCCTGGAGCCTTCTCTTCTCCAGGCTGAGCAAGCACAGCTCCCTCAGCCTATCCTCAGAGGGGAAGCGCTTCAGCCCTTCTCTGGGCTTTCCTCTGGGCCCTCTCCAACAGCTTCGCGTTTTTCCTGCACGGGGGGCCCCACACCTGGACGCAGTGCTCCAGATGGGGCCTTTCAAGGGCACAGCAGAGAGCAACAATCACCTCCCTCGCCCTGCTGCTCACCCCTCTTCTGATGGAGCCCAGAATACCGTTGGCCTTCTGAGCTGCAGGAGCACACTGCTTGCTCATGCTCAGCTTTTCATCCACCAGAACCTCCAGCTCCTTCTCAGCAGAGCTACTCTCAAGGATTTCTTCTCCCACTCTGTAGATATACCTTTCATTACTCCCACCCAAGTGCAGAACTTTGCCCTTTGCTGTGTTGAATCTCATCAGGTTCACATGAGCCCACCTTCTGAGTTTGTCAAGGTGTTTGGAGCAAGATGATCTTTAAAAGTCCCTTCCAACACTAATGATTCTATGATTCTATGATTTTAGATGGTCCTGGCAATACACAGCTCAAGCAGCTCCTGTTGTGCCCAGATCAATTCATAGTCATTATTCATACACAATTGCTCATGAATAAGACACTTGCAAGAAACTGTTCCTACAGATTCAGAAATTGACACTTAGTACAGTCTTTTGAATACAGTTTGGAGTCACAGCACGCTTAATTTAAGAAAACTAATAGCAATGGATCATGCAGCAGCTACGGGTGTGGTCATTTAGGACCATGGGCTGGCTTGCTATAAGAGCAGAACAGTGGTTTGGTGAGTCTCAGTCCAGCCTGTATCACTGTTCCTATAAGAGTCACACTTAAAAGTATGAGGAATTCTTCCTTGTTGTAAACTGGCATGCCCCAAAACTCCTTAATCCATCCCCGGATTACTTCATCCAATGTGGCATTGTCTGATAAATTGCAAGAACTATTTTGCATGCGGTGCTTTAGAGAGGAGAAAGAAGTATGAAGACTCACTGGTCAATTATCCTTCTAGGCTTGTGAGACAAGCCCCTTTAAAGTTATTTGCAAAGTACTATGTGCAGAGTTTGTATGAATACCTGAAACATCCTGAGAATATGAATGGCTCTAGGGAATCTGATGGCTGAGTCATGTGCATGTACATAGTGAGAGATAATAGTAATATATATGAATATACAGGGAGAAAGGAGATTGTTCTTTTCCTGAAAAAGTATCCTCTGAACTTGGTTAGTGTGGTGCTACTCTGGTTCATAGCAAGTTTCCAAAAATGAATTCACTGGAATGCTCTCATGCTTTACCTGCTTGGCCTAGAGCCTTTCAAAAGTGTTTGGAAAATGCCATGAAGGATGGAGTCTGCATGGAGCTCTCCAAAAAGTGAAATGAGAGATGTTTCACGCTCCCATGTGAAGAAAGTGTATTGTATTTGCTCTCATGTGAAGGATTATGTAACATACATACTCCTGTAAGAGATGAAATTCATATTAATTAATAGAGACCTCAAAAATCAGGCACAAAAGATATTAATCAATTTAATTATTTTTCATGGTGTTGGTTTTACTAGCTAGCTCGTGTTCCCTGATGTCTCAGTTCAGAGTGTATAACATGTAACAATCAGGACAACACCATGTCTTCTGTTAGAAAACTGCAGTCAATAGAAGGTGCTGGATTCTGTCATTAAATGAAAGCATTGGTTCTCTCTACACAGAGATTGTAAAGGCTGCTTTTTGTAACAGGGAAATACAAATATAAAAACCTGCCAGAACTAATGCTCTTCCTTTCATACTTCATATTAATTTATGGAAGTAAAATGGAATTAAAGAAAACATAGGTAAGATACAGAACAGCCTAATTGTGTGTCAGTGACAGGTGGTATGTGATGTAACATACCTATGAAAAATAACACATAGTTTAAGAAGAATGAGGAATAATTTGAGTATCAGAATTCATGAATTTCATCTTCCAAAGTATTAATCTGCTGTACATTGGTTTAAATAATATTGAATACTGAATGCATCTCTTACTAGGCACCAGAGAATTCGGGCAATCCTCTTGACTGAGAAAAATAACTATTTTCTGCAGTGGAGTACCACTTTTCTATTTATCTCATATTTGTTGTTTTTCGTTCTGCTTCTTTTTTTTCATTATTTATTTATTTATTTTTTAATAGTTCTGAATGTTTAGCCTTTTAAATTTGTTTCTCTTTGTGGGAGAATTAATCAGGTATCTACCATCTCACAGCCATCTCCTGTCAAGAACACTGTGAAGACTGGGCAGCTCCGACAGCATCATTCCTCCGTCAGATTTGCAGCTGATGAATGGACCCAGTAGTTATTAAGTGGAACTGACAGATAGAATGATCATCCAAGCCTCATTTCCTGTAGAAACCAGGCTAAAAATTGTTCAGTAATTATCACTAATTTGCCAGGATGCATCTCCTGCATTTGATGAGGAATATTTAATTTAATATTTAAATTAATTTTTTTCCTTTTGACATTAAAACAATTCTTCTCTATTTCACACCTTCTCAGAGGTTCTTCTGAAGATCTGCTTCCCTAGAGCATCCATCTAAGACGTTTACCTTCCCAGATTCCTTGGCCAAGGATTTATAAATAATATCATCTTGGATAATATGAAGATAATGTGGATAATTTGGATAAATATCAGCCTCCATCAATAAGATAATTATTTCCCAATGCAACCGGGTTACTGGATCTTTCAGTAACCCAACAAATATGGATCACAAAACCAGCAGAACCTGAAGATAGAATTACCTTTATTTTTCCTTGAGCAAGCTGAAACAGGCCACCTAAAGATTTTGAGTCTCTCATATTTTGTCTTCCTACTTCAAACAGCAAACTTTACAGAAAGACACAACTCATTTAGTAGAACAGAATGCAGCTCTTACATATCTCCTGGATCTGTAAAGATCAGCAACTCTTCTAAGTGATTCAATGCAATTGTATCTCCTTAGACTGCAATAAACTACACTGCACTTGATGTTAGCTTCATCTTACACTTGATTTTGCCCAGAGAAGTTATGGGCGCCCCATCCCTGGAGATTCTCAAGGACAGGTTGGATGGGCAGCCTGATCTGTAGTCTGATCTAGGGATTGGCAACTCTTTTGCAGTTAAACACCGAAGTAAACACTCCCTCCCCACCTTTTTTTTTTTTTTTTTTTTTTTTTTTCCGCCTATTGGACTATGCTTACATTAACCTATTGCACAAATAACAGTCTCTTTCCCTGGCACTGATGTGTATTCACCGGGAATGTAACCACTGTGGCCCTACATAAAATGAATAA
Source organism: Penelope pileata (assembly GCA_013396635.1). Taxonomy (NCBI): domain Eukaryota; kingdom Metazoa; phylum Chordata; class Aves; order Galliformes; family Cracidae; genus Penelope; species Penelope pileata. Next base: position 394,035 of record WBMW01003444.1, on the reverse strand, counting down.
AAGGGATTTGATCTCAACTGGAATGAATTATCACTCAGTGTTACATGTGTATAAAATATACCACTTGAGAAAGGACTTTCCTTAAAATCTGAAAGGGAGCAGAGTGCTATCTCCCATGCTAGTCATTTATGTATGAAATTTGAGGATGGTTGTACATCTCCTGATGCCAAGGTGCAGGCAAGAGGGGTTGTTATTCTGTTAATGCAGATGCAGGGGAAGACATAATCATTCAGAACAAAGAACTGCTGTATATGAACATCTTCTTGTTGTAAAATAGGTTTAAACACTGCCCTGTGGAATAAACCATTGTGCTTACGTTAGTCTGTAGTTTGAAAGATTCTGACACATAAAGATGTCATGCTGCAAAGAGTTGACATCATAGTATGTTTTGGTTGCATTACGTATCATCTCAACAGTACTGTAGAAGGAATTCCCAGATATTCTGTTAAATAAATCTAACAGCATTAAAAATAAAGTGCTTATTTCCTTGAGGAAAAAAGAAAAGAGTTAAAACAGAGGCGTTAAAGATATTTACTGGTAAGGGAGATGTCAGAGACACCTGAGCAATCTCTTCCAAAGGGACTCCAGGACTGCGCCACTTTGCCACATTTGAACTGGAGTGGCCAGATCTGCAAAGACCATATGGGAGAGATCTATAGAAATGAAAATATTTATTTATTTTTGTCTGGCATGAATTTAGTTAGTGAAAGACTAAGGCATTAGAGAGAAACTCCTTTTTGTGAGTGTCCATTTTTTATTATTTTATTTTATTTTATTTTATTTTATTTTATTTTATTTTATTTTATTTTATTTTATTTCTTTTGGTTGATTACAGAACCAATGTATCCAGAAGAGGATTCCCAACTATACCAAAACTGCAGTTAATCTTATACTCTTGACTTCTATATCAGCCTAGCTTAAAACAACAGAAATTGCTCAATAAAGAAAAAATACAGCTTTTTAGTGTAATTTTATCAATTCTATATTTCTTTATTTCTAAAGGGAGTTCAACAAGTGACCTATTATATTCTTTGAGAGACCAGGCTTGTCACGTTTACATATAACTCAAAATCGTCAATGTCTGCCTCTAATTAAGAAACATTTTTCTACTAGGAACAATGATTACAGTGTCTGAAAGTTCTGTTACATAGACATGATTCATATCTCCCTCCTAAGAAGCTCATCTTATGTCCTGAAATTTGAGATTTGTAAATCCTTAAGCTAAATATGTTTATCTACTACTTACGTCTTGACTGTGCAGGTGCTTAAATTTGCAATATTTTGCAGAGGATGATCTGTAAATGCATAACAGACATGCAAGCGTTTTGCAAGTTCTGGGAATGTTTCTGTCAAGGCTTTTCCAGTTTTAGGTGATGTATCGAACTCCGTCTCCTGTGCAATACATTTTACAGTAAAACTGTCCCATGTGAAAAATTAACTTTCTACATTGACTGACAATCACTTTTTTAAAATTATAAAATAAGCAAAGAAAGATACACAATAGAAAACAAAAAAAAAGAGATCTGCATGTCTAAATTATAATTTTAAATACTCATTATTTTCTCGTGATTATCTTTTTCAGCTAAACAAAAATAACTTTTTATATATTGTACATAGGTCATGCCTGAGCAATCTGGTGCCCTTCTGTAATGGAGGAATGGCATGGGTGGACAAAGGGAAGGAGACCAACGTCATCTACATGGACTTGTGCAAGGCCTTTGACACGATCCCCCACCACATCCCTCTCTCTAGATTGGAGAGAGATGGATTTGAAGGGTGGACTACTGGGTGGATAAGGAATTGCTTGGAAGGCTGTAGACAGAGGGTTGTGGTAAAGGGCTCTGTGTGCAGGTGGAGGTCTGTGACGAGTGGTGTCTTCCAGGGGTCTGTCTTGGGACCGGTGCTCTTTAGCATCTTTATCAATGACATCGATGCAGGGATTGAGTGCAACCTCAGCAGGTTTGCCAATGACACCAAGCTGGGTGTTGTGATTGACACAATAGAAGGAAGGAATGCCATCCAAAGGGACCTCGACAAACTTGAAAGGTGGGCCTGTGTACACCTATTGAGGTGCAACACAGTAAAGGGCAAGGTTCTGCACTTGGGTGAGAGCAATCCCAGATATATCTACAGAGTGGGAAAAGAAATCCTTGAGAGTAGCCCTGCGGAGAAGGAGCTGGGGGTTCTGGTGGATGAAAAGTTGAGCATGAGCCAGCAGTGTGCTCCTGCAGCTTGGAAGACCAACAGTATCCTGGTCTCCATCAGAAGAGGGGTGAGCAGCAGGGCGAGGGAGGTGGTTGTCCCTCTCTACTGTGCCCTCGAGAGGCCCCATCTGGAGCACTGCATCCAGGTGTGGGGCCCTTCGTGCAGGAAAGATGTGAAGGTATTGGAGAGGGTCCAGAGGAACGCCCCAAAGGTACTCAGAGGGCTGGAGCATCTCCCCTCTGAGGACAGGCTGAGGGAGCTGTGCTTGTTCAGCCTGAAGAAGGGAAGGCTGTTGTCAGACCTCCTTGTGGGTGTTTTTAAGCTTAAGAAGGGAAGCTTTGGGTTGGACGTCAGGGGGAAGTTCTTTGCTGAGACAGTGGTGAGGTGTTGGCCCACGCTGCCCAGAGAGGTTTTGGGTGCCCTGTCCCCGGAGGAGTTCAAGGCCAAGCTGGATGGAGCACTGGGCAAGCTGATCTCATAGCATATCTGGAGGTTAGCAGCCCTGTCTGTTGCAGGGGGGGTTGGGACTTGATGATCCTTCTGGTCCCTTCCTACCCAGGCCATTCTTTGTTTCTGTGAACTAGTAATTTATCTAAAAGATAGAGACTTGGTGGCAAGTATGCAATCAAGAAAACTAGGTCCTCTCCTGTAGGTAAAGGCATCTGAGAGGTAACAATCATAACTATTTAAGTAGTTGATGACATTTTAGCCTCAGTGCCTTTGCTGCGCTTACTTAACTGTGACCATTTCAATGTCACCATGCTATAATATGATTACGGTCATTTATGTTGGTCTGATGCACTTGCGAAGAGTCAAAGTGTCTTCAGCTCTGCTCTCTTTTGGCCTCAGCCACTTGCAGACCCACATCAAAGCCTTGAACATGGGTGCCAAAAGCTCTGGATGCGATAAAGTATATGTGGAAAATATGCAAATCATCCTCAGGAAGAAATTTCCATTTCTGTACCAGCAGTTTTCACTTTAATCCTTTTGCCTTGAAGATTTCATTTCCTTGGGAGAAGGGGGGAGGAAGGGGATGGATAATCACTCTCTAGTTCCACTTCTGTTGTTGCAGGGCCCTGATACTGGGATCCCATTTCTCAAGGTTTATTGACTTTTATAAAATCCTTTGACTTGCTGAACTTGCTCTCACTTTAGGTACAGCTATGGAATTATGGATTTCCTGTCAAAATAATTAATCTTTCTCTTTCTTCCTCTCTCTTTACATATGTGTGGAAACCCTATAAGCTCACGAATAAAAAGTTTTTATGCAATTTCTCCTTAAAAACAGCAATATTTTTTTTCCATAGAATTCCAAGAGAAATGGACAAGATAATCTCTGACTTGCCATACAAGATACAAAAAGGTATCCCAAGTTTCATCAGTGCACAAATCATCATATTTTATATCCTTGCAAGAAAACACAGCATTGAGCCTAAGAAGTGGGCCCTTGCCAACCTCATGAAGTCTAACAAAGCCAAGTGCAAGGTCCTGCGCCTGGGTCACGGCAATCCCAAGTATAAATACAGGCTGGGCTGAGAATGTCGTGAAAGCAGCCCTGAGGAGAAGGATTTGGGGGTGTCTACTGACAAGAAACTCACCATGAGCTGGCAGCATGCGCTTGCAGCCCAGAAGGCCAACTGAATCCTGGCCTGTATCAACAGAAGTGAATCCAGAGGAGGGCCACGAAGATGATCAGAGGGCTGGAGCACCTCCCCTACGAGGACAGGCTGAGAGAGTTGGGCTGTTCAGCCTGGAGAAGAGAAGGCTGTGGGGGGATCTGGTAGCAGCCTTCCAGTGCCTGAAGGACACCCACAGGAAAGCTGGGGAAGGACTTTTTACAAGGATAGGCAGTGACAGGGCAAGGGTTAATGGTTATAAACTGAAAGAGGGTAAATTTAGACTAGATATAAGGAAGAAATTCTTCACTGTGAGGGTGGTAAGACACTGGAACAGGTTGCCCAGAGAACTTGTGAATGTTCCTCCCCAGAAGTATTCAAGGCCAGGCTGGATGGGGCTTTGGGCAACCTGGTCTAGTGGGAGCTCTCCTTGGCCATAGCAAGGGTGTTGGAACAAGATGATCTCTAAGGTCCCTTCCAACCTGAACCATTCTATGATTCTTTATCTTTGTTAAATTCTGTGACTCACATATTTAAGGCAGCTACTACAGTTTAACAAACTTCGTTGAGATACTTGAGCTGTGGTGATTGTTTATGTGAATGTATTTATCCTGCATTGAACAGAAGATAATGCAGGTTAACTTAATACTCTTCATTTCAGCCTAGTATGAAATGGAGGATCTCAAACCATCATAGACTAACATCATACACAAATTTGGTTGCTATATGTGCAATGGAAAAGGTCCCAAAAACTCTTACGACTACACCATTTCATCTTCTCTTTCTTTCTCTGGCTCCTTTTCAGTCTTCTGACTCTCAGGCTGCTCAGCAATCTGCTCTCACTCCAGCTTCTCAAGCTTCTACCTTCTCTGCCTGGCTGGCCTTTTTCTAAGCCTAGGGCAACTCCGCCCCAGGTCCACCCCTTCCAGTCACAGGTGCAAATGATTCCCCAGGCCAGCTATGCCCCTCCACCATGTGCTCAATCATCAGTTCCTGCTGGGATCAACTGTTTCCCTACATATATGACAACTCGGTAAAACTATTGCAAGGTATTTTGATATATGACATTTAAGTCTGGTGAATTGAGCATGAGGTTGCTTCTCCTTGCTTTCACCAGGTATCACTGAGGGACAGCTCCTAATTGTCATCACCTCTCAAAGCAGAGAAGGAATATACTAACGGTTGGGAAAGACCTCTAAGATCATCTAGTCCAACTGTCCACCTACCACCAAGATTACCCATGAAAAAACTAAACCATGTCGCTTAGTACCACATCTAGAAGTTCCTTGAACACCAAGAGGGACAGTGACTCCACCTCCTCCCTGGGAAACCTGTTCCAGTGCCTGACCACTTCTTTGGGGAACAAATTTGCCCTAATACTCAACCTGAAACACTGCTGCTGCAACTTAAGGTCATTCACTCTCATTCTATCACTGTTATCCAGGAGAAGAGGCTGACCTCCACCTCACCACAACCTGCTTTTAGGCAGTTGTAGAGAGCGATAAGGTCTCCTCTGAGCCTCCTCTTCTCCAGACCAAACAATCCCAGTTCCCTCAGCTGCTCCTCATAAGACTTGTGCTCCAGACCCCTCATCAGCTTTGTTGCCCTTCTCTGGACACACTCTGGAGCCTCAATGTTCTTCTTATAGTGAGGGACCCAAAACTGAACAAAGTACCCGTAGTAATGATCTACTTTGAGCACTTTTGAAGCATGATGCTGTACTGGATTCAGAGCAACTAGGCATATTTAACAAGCAGAATTAACATTTCTGAGCCATGTATTTCAAAGAGCCAAACACATGTGCTAAGATTGTCTTGCTTCTGATTGCATTTGTTTGTTTGTTTGTTTGTTGTTCTGCTTTGCTTTATTTTGCCTTGGTTTTGTTGGATAATTGCTTTGCTTTTCCCCAGGAAAATCTGGAAACTAGAAAAAGCCAGTCACATAAGGTTATCTTCCCTCTCCAATCTCAGCTGCACCTTTAGGGAAAATAAACCACAAATAATGTTCTGCCCAATATAACTCAATCTCTTCCTCATCACTTTTTCATCATCCAAAATGTCTCCTGTTCATTTATTTATTTGTTTCTCTTCTGTCTTCCTTTAGAGATTTGTGGTTGATGGTGAATTTTTATGCAAAAAACCTTTGCAATGGGATTCTTGAGAAAATTTCCTTTAACTGAGAATATGAAAGAATGGAAAAAAATCAGTGCTAAAAAAAGCCAAAGACTATTCTGGAAAGTAGAGTTCTAGTTTTGTTTTATATGAAACTATAAAAAGAAAATGGGAAGAATTAAACTGATGAAAAAAAGATTTGATAACGATTTTAAAAAAATTAACAGCTTAGCAGTAATTTTTATAACCTGAGATATATAGATAACTCTATTGAAGATTTATTTGGAGGTTTTAACCTTTTTAGTAACATTATGACAGGATTGTACATCACCTTTGAAACAGATAACACACATAGTGTTTTATTCATATTGGACACAGTAAACGTTACAGTAAAGATTAAAATATTATTATCATAGTAATGGAAGAACTTTATGTTTGTTTCAGATTCTGTGTATAAGAGGACAGTTGCAAGTGCTCATATGTGCAAATGTCAGAAAGTAAATAACTCAGAGAGAAACAACTTTTAATTTATCCAGTGCAGACTCTTTGTTTTAGCAAACTACTCTTGCAATACAATCATCATGCTGCCTTAAGCTTTTTAGTCTTGCTTTGGATTTTCAACAGATAAGGGTTTTGCAAAGGGATAAATACCACATCCCAGTGCAGACCTAGATAAATTCCCAAGATGTACAGAGTTAGGCTTTCCCAGTTCTCTGCTGATACACTTTCAGGTTTTTTATGATGGTTAATCAGTGATGGGTCTGATGCAACTACGGATCTTCACCTTTTCGGATCTTCACCCAGTAATAAAAAAAAAAGCCAGTAACTAAGAAACTAAGTGTCACAGCATATTTTCAGATGTCCTAAGTAATAAGCATAACCCTTGTGTTCAGCTTATTTTCCATGGGTATTTGAAATGTATGTGATGCTTTTGGGTGTACGCACCAGTCTGTTCAGCTAAGTCTGTCTTTTAGCCTGTTACTCTCCCAGAGTCTTTACTTCTCCTTATGGTGGTGGGAAACATGTTTCCTTTCTTCAGAAGCTCCAATACTGAATTTTGGGAAAGCTAACTTCCAGCTCTTCAGGGAGTTAATCAACAAAACCCCCTGAGAAACTGTCCTAATGGACAAGGGTGTGGAGCAGAGCTGGGGGATCTTTAAGGAAGCTTTCCTTAGGGCGCAGGAGCTCTCCATCCCCAGGTGCAGGAAGTCTGGAAAGGAGGGCAAGAGACCAGCATGGCTGAACTGGGACCTGCAGCTCGAACTGGAGAGTAAGAAGAAAATGTACAGGCAGTGGAAACAGGGTCAGGTACTATGGGAAGAGTACAAGGAGGCTGCTAGGCAGTGTAGGGATGGGGTCAGGAAGGCCAAGGCCCAGCTTGAACTGNAATATCACACCCATTTTTAAGAAGGGTAGAAAAGATGATCTGGGGAACTACCAGCCTGGAGAAGAGAAGGCTCCAAGGTGACCTGATAGTTGCCTTTCAATATCTAACGGGGAGCTATAACAAAGAGGGGGACAGACTCTTTAGCAGGGTCTGTGGGGATGGGAGAAGGGGGGGATGGATTTAAACTAAAGGAGAGGAAATTTAGGTTAGATTTAAGGGAAAAGTTTTTTACAAGTAAGAGTGGTGAAGCACTGGGACAGGTTGCCCGGAGAGGTGGTGGAAGCTCCCTCCCTGGAGACATTCAAGGTCAGGCTGGACTAAGCTCTGAGCAACCTGATCTAGCTGTAGATGTCCCTGTTCACTGCAGGGGAGTTGGACTAGATGACCTTTAAAGGTCCATTCCAACTCTAAGGATTCTATGATTTTATAACATACTGGAAGCCACCTTCAATTAGACAGTCACTGAAGGTAAGCTCAATCTACCACAGTGAAGATGAACATAATTTACCTCTATCATGTGGTATCAGATACTCATCCTGCCAACTTTGCTTCAGAATAATAATTTCTGGGGCAGAAATTTATCAGGCGACCAAGAGGAACCCACATGTAAATCCACTAGACAGATTTTCCAAAGACTGTATCATGGTCCTAATTTGAAAGTTTTTCCTTGTTGGACTGTCATATTGAAAGACAACACTTGGAAAATATTATAATATCCCCAAACTTACTTCTAAAAAGCATTTTTTTAAGTGCTTGTGCATGTTTATGACAATAAAGTATGAATTCATTTGAAGAAATTTTAAATTCAAGTCTAGAACACAGTTCTCCAAGGCCTGGGGAGTTATTTTGTCCGTCTTCAGTATGAAAATCTTGTCTGGCACACCTCACAGTAGGGTTGAGTGTGAACTTTTCCGGTGATAGCTAGATGCCTCACGGCATGATTATATTTGTGGTCCTTTCTGGTAGTTCGAAGTTACTGGATGGCTGATGTTGCTTCCATGTCCTGTTCATAACGTCTTATGGGAAGGTACACTTTATATGTTTGTTCTCCCCATGGTTTTATCTTGGGTTGGGTGGAAACAAAATAATTGGAAGCTTGGACGAAATTGCCATGTTAGAAGTTTTTGTGTGGCATTTGTCTTGCTTTGTCATGTGTGGTTTGTCCTGGGGAAATAACATGATCCTAACAAGATATGTAGCCAGAGGCATGGAAATGTCCCTACAAGCCAATATTGAGCGTTGGATCAGGCTTCTGTTAAAGACTTCTGTGAGTTTCTTTATGAACAGTTTAGCAATAGATTTGTCAAGCTGATCGCTAACACGTGAAGATGATGTGATGTGACTGAATCCCCACTCACATATAAATAACATAACTCTCTGCCAGTAACTTGGGATCATAGTCTGAAATTAAATAGTTTGGGATGTTTTGGTTTCTAAAGAACTATGTCACTTGCCTTATGGTATCCCAATAGTAATGTCTGGCAGTTCATCTATTTCTCTGATGTCTGAGTATTAGAATGCTTTGAATAAGAATGAAGTGGTTCCTTCTCATCATGCTTCTGTTCATCTTTTGGAGAGGCTTTTCACTTTGTATACCTCTTTTCTTTGTTTACCCTGCTTTTGCCTGCGTGTTACCCATATGAATCAGGTTTCTGATGTCCTTGGACATATTTGGCCAGGATACTGATTTTGTAGACTCCTGTTGTGGATTCCTGAGGTAGGTTCTGCATTCGATGATCAGTATTATAATTCAGATTGACTATGCCTGTGATAGTGCTATGCATCCTTTTTTCTGACATCATGATGCTTCCAGCATTTCTGAGATCTGACTTAGCCTTCATCTATGTGACTGTCAGCTCTAACAGAATACTCCATCGACAACTGGATATATTTCCTGGTAGATAATCATCAAATCTTTTCCTTGCCTTAGAAATGACAAACAAGCCAGCTTGGCTGAGAATTTCCATATCTTTTCATGTTTTCTTTAGTTTCTTCCAGTTGGGAATCTCATATGCAAGTTAACTTTCTTATTTTCAGTACGCAGGGTTTTCTGGATAAAAAGCCAACTTTATGGCTTTCATTGCATGTGACATTGCAGGCTCAGTAGCATGCATTGAACTCATGCTGAAAACGGGTTTTAACCATTTCCTTCAAACAATTCCTCTTCCCTGAAAAGAGATTACGCCCTCTTCAAGCCGGTCATAGTAACATTCATGCAAAGCTTACCAGACATCCCTTGGAAGGAATTATGTTTTAAGTCATGTTCATTCATGCCACTCTGTGTAGTTTTGTTCTCAATATCATATTCTCAGCATAGATAGCTGGACAGTAGTTTTTTTTGAGACAGAAGAAAGCTGAAACTGGTAATCATTTTATGGGGAATCTTTATCCAGTCAACCTATGAAGGATTAAAAGACATTTGAGAAACTTAGAAGAAATTTGCTTTATAAATTCTAAGAGTAACTATCATTGAAAAATATTTCTGTTCAGATATTGGCTGTAGCAATTGCATATTTTTGAAAGTACTGGAAATTATTAAAGCAGAAGTGTTCAATCTACCATACTTCAACCAGTTGCAACTTTACTTGTCTTTATTCTGTTTGTACTCACTTTCAAATGTATTTGATGATTCTTTCTTGTGAACAGATGGAGTTGTGCTTGCAACCTGCCACGGCTCATATCATGCTGCCTCTGTGGGCTGTGCATGGCTGTAGGTGGTTTTACACAGATACATAAGTGCATATCTAGAGATAGTGATGAGTGATTCAGACCAACTCCTAACCAGGGCTTCCAGCACCTAGTTTCCTGTGCAGTCGTGGAAAGAAGCAGGAACCAACCTGTTGTAGGAGCTTAACTTAGGTATGACAAGATTTCTCTGGGAAAGCTAAGAAAGTATTAATGTCATTAATTGACAAAGATACTAAAGAAGACTTATCTAGAAAGCTGGCTAGGGCTTTGCAGCCCTTTTATCACACTGTTCATGTAAGCATGCATGCTTCTTGGGCCCTCTGGCACTGCTTGTCAGTGAGGTGATATCCCATTATGTCCTCCAGACAAAAGAAGGCAAAGAGACTGAGAGCTAAAACATGCCTTCAAGGAGATTTTTAGAAAAATAAAATGGAAATGGATCCTGAACTTGCAGACCAAGACTAGTCATAAACAAGTCAGGACGCAGCAGGTGAAAACAAGCGCTTCAACTCTTACCTGCTGAAGTCTGCAAACCACAGAGCGGAGACAGAACTGTCAAATCGAATACTGCAGTCTGAAGCTGTTGAGAAGTCAGGGAATGGTGAGGTCAGTGCAGTTTCTGAATAAGGACAAGGTTATAGATCTGCTGTAATATCTTGGAAAAGTGAAAAGAAGGAGGAGTGTGGGCTTAAGAGTAAAATAATATTACTGGCAACTGAGAAAATAAGAGTGCGGTAGAAAGAAATGAAGGGGTAACCAGTACCAGGTGTACTCAAGGGAGAGAGAACAGCTCAGATGAAGGCATTTCCATACGAGTTAGACAGAAGTCATTGTATACATATATTTTATCTATCAAAGTATTATATTAAGACAATAAAAGTCAAATTTTCTATGAGAATTTTTCAGATTTTCTGTAAAACTTTGATTTTTCATGAAAAAATAAAAATAAGGAAAATAGAAAATTACAATATGCTTTCATATTATTTCAAGATAGTTCTGATGTTTCTTTCTCCCTGTATAGGCCATCTACAGAAGATTATTTCCACCAAATGAAGCATTTTTTTTTTTTTTCTGACTTGAAGTACTACCTTCTGCCTCTAATAGAATTAAAACAAAGGAGCTTGGTCTTTCAAGAAAGAATTTTATTTTTCAGACAGCTTTACTGGCCAGTAGTTTTGTCGTTCTGTTTTGCAAATGTCGTCATATAGCAAGCAGTAAAGTATGATTTATAATTATCATGTGCCATTGTTAGGAAAGGAATAGCTATATTCTCTCCATTCATAACGTTCTCTGTATGACATTTCTTGTTCCTCTGGCTTCTCAGCAACAGTTTTGAACAGGTTATTTTTAGTTGTATTATTATTTCTTGCTGACTGTGCTTTCAAGTTTCCCTCTTACTTTAATTAAAGTGTCCTTAGGCTTGTGCATGCAAAAAACTAACAAGTTCACCCAGTCAAGATCTCTCCTAATTACAATGCAAAGTGGGAGTTCAAGTGAGGAGAACTTCAAACAGTTTTTATGTGACATATGAGAGGTTGACACTGTATTTTGACAGGCTTGTTGTAGAATACATGATACCACCAAAATACATTTTATAAGTAATATCCCAGCTTATACATCAGCCACAAAACAAGCTGGTGGCGTAGAGAGCAAGCTGTACAACATGCTGTATACAGCAAAAGACAGTGTTAGGCATGTTGTTGATGTGTTATACAAACAGTGGTAAGATCCAGAACACGATGACTTTTGGTTTGGCATCTTATATATGATGGCATTTACAGATGAACCAAATCTGTAGGCCATTTCTTCAAATCTAGGTGCCTAAAAAGTGGCTGCTTGATGAAAGATTAGGCAGTGGACCTTCAGTGCTAACAAACACAATCTACCACAGCATGAGCTAAACAGTGCAGTCTTTCCAGGCAGCAACAATGCAACCATGATTTTCTGTATATCTGGCACAAAAGAGGACCTGTAGTACAAATTCATTACTCTAGGAGTCAGTGCCCCAAAATACATGATTTTTCACCCTCATTGACTTCGTGATAGCTATGAACTGTAGGTCCCGTGCTACAGATGTCTAGAAGGCCAGGTTCTATATCCAGCATCTGCCTTGCCTTAGGCAGCAGTTCAGCCAACCTGGACCGAGAGGTGTCACACCAAGAGATTTCATTTTTCCCACTGTTCGTAAGAGAAGTGGTGGAGTAGCACCCTGGCGTGCCAGAGAGAAAGGCGCCAGGGAGACACCCCACAATTGGTGGTGGACCCCCTGTCCTGTTCCTGTCGGGCAGAGGCGGGGGACCTGAGGAATGGGGAGGGTTGGCAGAGGGTCCCTGCTCGGTATTGTGGGCAAACTCCCCCTCTGCCTACCTTGCATCCCCAGGTCCCCCTAAGCAACAGGTTCACAGCATTGGACATTAAAGGGGAGGTAAGCGGGGAGGTGCGGTAAGGTTCCCCTAGGAGGTCACCAAGGGCAAGGCAGTCGACTTCGTGCATTGAGACTGCCACTGCCAGGAAAGACAGAAAGGGTGGTTGTGGTGGGTGACTCCCTTCTCAGGAGAACAGAGGGCCCCATTTTTGCAGACTGGACCTGAGCTGTAGGAAGGTGTGCTGCCTCCCTGGGGCCCAAGTCAGGGACATAACTAGAAAACTCACAGATCTGTTTCACCCCACTGACTACAATCCATTACTCATAGTTCAGGCAAGCAGCGATGAAATAGCTCAGAGAAGCCTGTGAACTATGAAAAGAGATTTCAGGAGTTTAGGATGATTAGTTCAAGGGGTGGGGGCACAAGTGGTGTTTTCTTCTATACCTTCCGGGGCGGTGAAGGACACGGAGTGAGCTAGGAAAACACAAGTAATGAATAATTGGCTGAGAGGCTGGTGTTGAGACAGGATGGGATGAGGCTCAACAAGGCCAAGTGCCGGGTCCTGCACTTTGGCCACAATAACCCCATGCAACACTATGGGCTTGGGGCAGAACGGCTTGAAGACTGTGAAGAGGAAAAGGACCTGGGGGTGTTGGCTGATGTTCGGCTGAACAGGAGCAGAGAGTGTGCCCAGGTGACCAAGAAGACCAATGGCATCTTGGCCTGTATTAGAAATAGTGTAGCCAGCAGGAGCAGGGAGGTGATCATTCCCCACTCAGCTCTGGTGAGGCCGCACCTCGAGTACTGTGTTCAGTTTTGGGCCCCTCACTACAAGACATCAAGGCCCTGGAATGTGTCTGGAGAAGGGCAACAGAACTGGTGAGGGGTCTAGAGCACAAGTCTTATGAGGAGCAGCTGAGGGAGCTGGGATTGTTTAGTCTGGAGAAGAGGAGGCTCAGGGGAGATCTCATCACACTCTACAACTTCCTGAAGGGAGGTTGTGGTGATGAGGGGGTCGGCCTCTTCTCCCAGATAACTACTGACAGGACAAGAGGGAATGGCCACAAGTTGCGCCAGGGAAGATTTAGATTAGATACAAGGAAAAACTTTTTCTCTCAAAGAGCGGTCAGGCACTGGAATGGCCTGACCCGAGGGATGGTGGAGTCACTGTCCCTGGAGGCGTTCAAGAAGCATCTGGATGATGTGCTACGGGATGTGATTTAGTAGGTTAGTGGGTAGTAGTGGTGATTGGAGGACGGTTGGACTAGATGACCTCATAGGTCCTTTGCAACCTAGTGTTTCTATGATTCTATGGTTCTAGGAGCCGAAGGTAATCAGCCTAGATGTCAACACTGCAAACATCTGCAGTTAGTCATATGAACCCCAACTGTGCACAAATCCCTTTGTATTTTTTTTGTCCCCTCTTCCAATTTTAGCTCTCCAAGTAAGCATATAGCATGTAAGCTAGTTGAGGAAGACAAGCTGAGGCTGGGAGAAAGAAAGAGGGGAGGGTTTATATGATTAGTCTGTATTCTCAGAGCCAAAACAAACAGACATTTTTTTACTGAGAGTGTTTCTCTTTCCATGGAATGTTTGTTGCCATTGCTAAAATTGGAGTTTTCTTGGAAAATTTATTATTTGGTCGAAATCTTGAGATATTGCAAAAAAGATCAAAACCTGTGAAGAAAACACCAGTGAAAAGTATGAGAGGTTAATTTCCTGACCTTCTGCTCTAGTCATAACTTACCATTGTCAGCATTGCCGTGAGCACCCTGCAGTCAAAGCTGACACTATGATAGCAGGAATGGGTGAGTCAAGTCCTGTGGGTGTGCAGATGACTGTACAGGAGTCCTGTATGACAAGCATCTTTTATTTCAAAGATCATGGCACCACTCAACTCTCAACAGTGACTTCTTCAATTGCAAATTCAATGTACTTAATGCAAAGAGGCAGAGAAAGGAGGAATGCAGGAGAGAAGAGCAGAATGCAAAGCAGGACAGAAAAGGGAAGTGAAGGAGTGGGATCCACAATGTGAGAAGGGCGAAGCTTTTTTTTCAAGTAGTTGCATAGAGGTGATCACACATATTTTTGGTCAAGGGAGATACTTCTGCAAGATTTCCACAGCATCTCAGCTGCAATTTCTGCCTTCCACTGTCAAGATGAATGAAATGTTAATAGCAAAATTATGTATATTACATAACATACATCTTGAATATTTAAAGAAGCCTAGCTGCAGAACATCTGAACCATCAAACAGCCCCTCATCTGAGCAAAATTTAGGAATGAATAGCAGAGGTGTTCTGCATTGTCTAACAATACAGGCCAAAAGGAGCAAATAGCCACCAAATTTTGCTTTCTCCTCATCTCTAGCTGAAGAAAGCAACAATTTCCTCAACACTGGATGCAAGTACAAAATATGCTTGAAGGCAAAATAATGTGCAGACTTGAAACTGTGTCTCAATATCAGAAAGTCTTAGGCATCCATTATTAGAGCTGTATTTACCTAAACATATTTCAGTGTGAATTGTCTTGTAAGGAGTATATGTAGACAGCGTTGTAGTTATCGTAACAGCCATAGGGCCTCCCTGGATGACATGGCACAACATACTGTACTTAATGTTGACACTGTTCAGCGAAACAATTATTACAATCAATTTGACTACTAATGTGACTTCTCTTGTAAATCTCTGGGTCATTAACCTTAACAACATCAATGTACTGTCAGTATCCAATTCCACCAAATTAGTGTCCGAGGTAATAGGAAAAGGAATGTATTAATGCGTTATTGGTGACTAATAAAGACAGCAACCCTCTAATGTGCTATGAAGAACAGCTGAAGCATGCAAGGGAAGAGGAAGCAGACAAAGTCAGGGCAACAGACACATTTGGTGGTACATGTCAGGTCATCCAATTAGGTGTTTAACAGCTTAACCTCTTTACCACAGACTCAGAAGGACCAGAGATTGGGCTGGCTCCATGGCATATGAAGAATGAATAACACATTGTGTTTTGTGCTGAGCAAAATGGCCTTTCTTCACAAAGTATCATTTCGTGTTCCAGCAGCCAAAGAGCAAGATCAAGTACAATTATATGGTTGTACAAGAAATTAAGAGATAATACGCCTAACTAACTAAGAACAGATTTTATTTCATTAGCCCTCATCTTGCTCCATTGAATACCTTGCACTTCACAGAACTGAAGTCATATGGGGCTGATATAAGCAGTCCTTTGCATTGGTGACATCCAGTTTCTCTTCCAGCTGGCAGGCTTGATTTGACATCCTCTGATACTGTTAGAGATGGCTCTTTACTGAGATGATAGGTGTCACAGCCCATCACATCCACCGTCGTGAAAAGAACTCTGAGTGCTCACAACACAGCAGAAAAGGTGCATGGAAGCTCCGGAGGGAGCAACAAAGTGAGCTCTGGGAATCCAACTGACATCCAAGCACTGGGAGAAACGTTGTGCCTGAAGTTGACTCCTGCCAGCTTGCATTAGTGAAGAGAGTCGTGGTGGGTGAAAGGGGCATGACACAGGCAGGGTTTAGATCCTCTTTAATGCCCTGTGACATCAGTCTTTACCTGTAATTACTAAATGGGCAATATATTTCTCATCCAAGAAAACTCATTCAGATGGTTGATGTAGGACAGAATAATGTTTCTACAGAGATCCCTCAAAAAGATGAATTATTTCATCACTTTCATCCCCAAGTTCCCAAAGACCTTTATAGTTTATAAACCAAAATCACCAACCCGATGCCAAAATATAAATCCTTTAAAATCAGCCTTTCAGAGAATAGGAGAGGGACATGAAGAATCAGTGACAAGTTTAATCATGAGGCAATCTTTCCTGAACAAAATAGATTAGGCACTTCATATAGGGATTGACAAGATCAAAGGGTTAATATTTCTTCCTATAGAAAAAGTGCCATAGGATTTTGAAGTTTATCCTATAATTATGATCCCTGTCTTAGGGTTGCAAAATACTGTTTTGTGTTCTGGTGGGGCTCTGTTCCTGATGCTTAATTTCACTTCTGCAAATCCATATACAAAATGTAAAGAAAATAAATACGAAACAAATAAAGTAATCCATGCTCTTTGGCACGGTGGATACTAAATGGCCAAAAAAAAAAAAAAAAAAAAAAAAAGAAAAAAAAACACCTTCAGAAACAGTTTTTTACTTATTTGGTATGAATTCAATTTTTCTTCCATCATGAATACCTGATGAAGTGTACAACTCAAAACTCATAATCAATGGAATTTTAACCATCTCTGTTTTAAAAAAAAAAGCAAACAAACAAACAAACAAATCCCTGCTGCTACAATAGCCTGATTCGAAATATATCAAATGGCTTCCAATAGTATTGGCGGATTCTGGATGAGGCTTTTTTATATGTTTAAATTTGTCATTAGTCCCATCAAATGGGATTATTTTCACCTAACCTCAGCCATCTAAAAAATTAGATGTCTAAACTGAGTTAAGTAAAGGATCAATTTTTATAACCAATAACTTCAAATAAATCCCTGAAGGGGGATTTGTAAGTAAATAACCTGGGAAAAAGGATCAGCATTTGCTGGTATCTGTCCTTCTTTATAAAGGACAGAACAGAGATGACTAGTTTAAAGCTGATTAAATCTTAGACTTCTGTATGAATAAATGCTGCTATGGGATGAGTCATACCTCTTCTCAACAACGGGGACATTGATTAGTTTGTGAGGGGGGCAGTGGCAGTCATGGACTGCTCTGGTGACAGGCACCAAATATTTGTAACTAATTAGAAATATTACAGAAAGGGAAACACAAGGTTAGACTTACTTTTTTGTTTTACTGTACTGCACATGGATTATCATTTTGATTTTCTCCCTCTTTTGGAAGCTAGAGTAGAATAGAGTTTATACTCATTTTTCTTTCAGTGCCTTTTTTAATGCTACAAGAACATGGAGTTTGACACTTGTATTGTTTTGCCTTGGGCTGTGTCTGCAAGAGAAAATGGAGGCAATAGCTCTACTTTCAGTAACGGGTAGCCTAGGAACTTTTTTATTCAAGGGGATCTGATGAGGCAGGAAGTTTTTATTTCTCGAGGCCATTTTCATGGCATGAATTATGAATATCATGGAAATGTGGCTATTAACACATTTGAGAATGTGTTACTGCATAAGATCCACAAGTGAGTAGGGAGAGTGAGAGGAAAGAAAAGGATCATACTCGATTTTTAAATGATGTGAAGAAACAGTGAATTTTCAGCATGTATACAGATTATTATTTTTAGTTTATATTTCTGTCATTTAGACAAAACAATTATGTTTTGTTCCATACAAATATATAGTAAGTTTTAAATGTGGATTAATTAGTTCATCAAATGTCATAAATAATCCCTTGTATCTGATAACACTACTCTTCTGTATAATACTTTCTGAATATTGGGTAACATTTTCTCTGGAGATTTAGCCTCTTTGCATTCAGTAGCTGCAAAAAGACCTGAAGCCATTAAAAACAGCCAAATAATGCAAAACAGTAGGTTCACATATGCCAGTTTAAACTGGCATAAACCAACACTGATGTTGAAAGAGGTAGTCACATCTCCCATCATTTATTCCTGCCCAGGACATACAATCCAGCCAACAAAAACCCAGGCACTGAATTGATTTCTTTTAATCATCTCCCATAACCTGTTTTGTGTGTGGTTGCACAATGCTTCTGTTGGCACAAGGAAGAAGGTGCCACAGGGACAGTGAGGGAAGGTTCACCCTTTTTTGCGCACTGCCTTGAAGTTGAGCTTTAAACGACTGAAGATCACCTACAGAGATAGATCCACCAGTAGTGGGCACTACACTTCCAACTATATCATAAGGGTTGAGCCCTGGGAAAAAAGTGCGGTTGAGAACTTATTTCATGTTGCATACTGACCAAACTGTAAATTTGTTGTCTGTTCAGAAGAGAAGTGATCTCTGCCAGTACTGAGTATTCAAGGCCAAGAAGGTCTACTCTACAGAAAGAACTGCATTAGTCAAACACAAATTATTGGCCTACATGCAGCTGTAACTGAATATATTTTTTATTGCCTGCATTATGCCAGAGGTTAAACTCAATGAGATAATCCTCTTTTATGGCCTTAAAGTATATAAAATCTGATAAAATTAATCCAGAAGACACTTTCGTGCCTTTAGATGGCTAACAAGATATCTGCTCTATCTGACTTCTGGTATTTGGAATCATTTGGAATCATGGACTGTTATGTCTCTGCCACTATCAGATTTTCTACCCTTGCAGCTCCCAGCTTTTACGGGTTCATAGGCCAAAGTAATGAATGAATGATGTGGGCAGCACCTTTCTTTTCTCTCCCTGACAACTTGAACCATATCCTTAGTCTCCTCACTTTTAAGGCGTTTTAATTTTCTGTGGTCATGGAGAATGTCAGAACATCCTAGGCAACAAGTTCTGTGAGTCTACAAGTCAGAGGCCATTGCTCTAACACAACTTCCTTGGAAGAGGGGTCACATAATGATATCAGGCCAATATTTCCTGTCTTGGACTAATAAGAAGGAGGAGGTTCATCTCAATCACGATTCAAAGAAGTCTGAAAGATCAGATCTGAGACCTCTGTGTTACAGGAAAAAGGCTGAGGAACATTGCCATGAGACTTTTAAGTAATTTCCATTTCCAGCCAGGAAAGACACGTTCAGTCATGAAGTGTTTCTTTTTTTTTTTTTTTTTTTTTTTTTTTTTTTTTTTTTAAATAAGAACATGGACTGAATTTGATATTTTCTTGTATACTTGTGCCTCAGCACAGTAGCATACCAATAATAACGTTTCCTGACAGGTATTAGTAATCTTTTCTTTGCAGCTCCCAAAGGACACAAACAAATGTTATTCTTGATTTTTTTCTGGTGGAAATCAAGGGATAAGTGTCTTGCCTCATAGTACACAGTAAGTCAGTGACAGAGCTGGGAACTAAGCATACATGAAGTTGAATCCCTGTCTGGATCTGCAATCAAACAACTAACAATAATAAATTAAAATCTTCATTATAATGCCAATAGATGTGAAAAATGTACATATCTAAAGATAGATGATGCAAAATGTACCTTGAAGTTTCTGCATTTTTAAGAAGTCTTTCCACCAGAAATGCATGACCCATTTCCTAAGCACAAAAAGAAGTGTAGACAGTCAAAGAATACCAACTCATTGAAATAAAAAGGAGGGGAGTCTTGGCTCTCACTTACACAGATCCTGTGTCACAGCTCAAGTGTGTTCTTTTGGCCTGCAACTAAGATGGTTTTCTTACTAAGTCAGACACTGGCAGAGTTTTTATCTTCATCACTTTAATGGAGCATGTCCATTATTCGATGAGTTAATTTCAGAAAGAGGGCCAAGTTTGGAAGGATTAACTGCCAGTTAAAGAAACAAAGCTTTCATGATCTCCTGCATATCTTGCTTGAGGGAGTGGGAAGAGGGGGGAATTTATGCAGTTTTCTATGTGTGTGCTCATTTCAAAGTGCCTTCATGAGACATGGCAAGACAAAAGCTGCCAAGTGTTTAGCACAATAAATGGGACCACATTTTAAACACAATAAAAGCCTAATGAAACCAGCCTCTTTTAAAGCCACCCACCTTTAGCAGAACACATTAGAGGCTTTGTAATAGAAAAGAAATAGGAAACAATAAAAAACATTTCCTCATGTAAAAAAACCCAAACCTCTATATATGCATACAAGCACAGAACTCAGTGGAAATAAAAATACCAGTAGTTTTAAGGATATTGCTAAAAAGACAACAATGTTAGTAGAAGAGGTGAACTCAAAGGCAAGCACTTTCCTCAGTGTATCCAAAGACCTTGGGGAAGGACTGGGCAGTACACTGAACTGGGCCATATCGTTTGAAGAAGCATGGCATGTCAGACTGGTGATCATCTCACTGGGAACAGAAGCCAGATGCTTACAAAGCTGCTTTCTTCAGCAAGGGAAGTCAGACACAGTATCTTCTTCCACACACTGTTTGAACTGGTCCAGCTTAGCCTAGGAAAAAAACAAGAAGAAAGAGTTATTTTCTATGACTGTGAAAACAATTCGAAGATGGTGTCTGCTTCCAGACTGCACAGATTTCTTTTCTCACAATAGAGATGAATGTATGAGCATGACAGGAGCTGAAAGACAATAGAAAAGAGGGGAATGTGACCTTGAAGGGGGTTCTACAGAGTATATGGGGTCTCTTGGTGGCACATAATTGGCTTTAGTACAGCTGTGCTGGTTAGTTGGTAGGCAGTGGCCTGGGGGAGTAGTATTCCTAGTGTTCATGATTTATTTCCAGAAATGACAGCTTTAACTAACTGGAAGTTCCCAAAATCAGTGGTGGGCTAGGAAAATTAAACTACTCAGTGTCTGAATTTCACTAGGTAAAATTGCCTGAAAGACAATTCAAGATGGTAGAAATGTTAAAACTGAAGACTGGTCAGTATATAATTGAAAGGGATTTTTTTCTGTTACTGTTTCAGACAGCAACGAATACATCCCAGTTCTGTGGAAGTGTTTTTCAGCTTAAATGTATATATATATGCATATTTAGAAAAATATAAGATTAATGCATTTCTCTGGTCTTACCTTCAGCTAGAGGGGAAGGAGAGATACTACTGGAAGTGGTACATTTGTCTTGATGTTCCTGCAGAGAAAGGTTTCTTAGGGAAACTCGGAAACAACTTTATGAGTTAAAATGGCTCCAATGCAACTCTTACACGACGCTGACAGCCCAGACCAGAGAGCCACAAATGGCTTCTCCCATGTGCCCAAAAAAGTGAAGAAAAGCTGTTAGACACCTATTAAAAACTTTGAAAAAACATTTGAAAAAGTTTCTAAAAAGAAGAATTTAGATTAGATATTAAGAGGAATTTCTTTTACTCAGATGATGGTGAGGCCCTGGCACTGGCTTACCAGAGAATTAGTGGATACACCATCCCTGGATGTGCTCAAGGCCAGGCTGGATGGGGCCCTGCGCAGCCTCATCTGGTGGGGGGCAACCCTGCCTATGGCAGGGAGTTGGAACTGGATGGGCTTTAAGGTTCCTTCCAACCCAAGTCATTCTATGATTCTACGACTCTGTGAATATGACACAGATTTTCATAGTGTAGAAATGTCTTCATATATTCACAGTGTAGAAATGGAGAAGTTTTTAAAGCTGCCCTCTCTACATCTCATTCTCAAGAGGTACAAGGAAGAAAACTAGGCCAGTGGGTGTACCCAGGCAGCTCTTCTCTCAGTAACTTCTTTTGAATACTGGCTTCAGAGCTCAGAAAGTCTTGCTCTGTTTGGGTGTCATACAATTTCTTCCTCACATCATATGCAGAGGGCATTAGTTAAATGAAATGTATGTCTGACTCCTAATCAGAAGTTGTGATGATAATTTTATCTGCTTTTTTTTCTTTTATGGTAACCTATTTTTGAGTGGCCTGGGGGAAATGGTAAGTAGTTCGCCCTCCACAGAAGCTTCTGAGACATCAAAAGCTCCTGGACTGGCATGGAACTTCAGACACATTCCTTTTTGTTTAGTGACAATGACATTTTTTATTGTTGTTGAGGTAACTTTAGCTTTATTCTTTTCAGAAGAACAAATTTCTTTGAAAGGAAAATATTGAATATAAATCACTGTCCTGAAGCAGCCTGCAGATTTTCCAAACATCTAGTCTGACACTTTTAGGTCCCCGGGTGTCATCTCTAAGGAGAAAACTAGCAGTAAAAATGCCTGCAGTTTGTAAACAATGGCAAGAAGAATGGCCTGACAGGAGGCTGTAATATGGTCTTTTTTCTCTTAGTTATTTACTTGCTAAAGAGTGAGATTTTTTCCTCCAGCCCCTTCCATGACAGGAGGATCCCTCTCCCTGCGCTGCAATCGTATTCAACACTTGCCATTTCCACAGAGATCTGCCTCCACAAAGGACACAAAGAGAAGCCCTTAGGGATGTTGCCTTGGCATGCTCCCCTACCAGTGGGGCCTAGAGAGACAGCATCCCGTGAAATGCCATTTGGCAGTTCCCCCACGGTTTCAGAAGAACAGCAGCATTACACCTCAGGGTTTCCAAATCATAAAGAAGATATGACACTTTTAAACCTGTGGTTAGCATAAGGAATCCAGGAAATACCTAGTCACAGCCAGAAGACAAAGGAGTAAGGACAATGAAGGTTTTGCTTCTCACAAGGAGAAACATAAGCTAGAGGTGATCACTTAACTGTGGGAACAGTTGTACATGGCCCTATTATTTGCCAGGGAGATCTCAACACCTCCTGTGCCGTGTAATTCCAGTTTAGGACAATAAGGTAAGGCAACATCTAGCCTGTGCCCTCAGCTGGAAGAAGAATGGATGCAAAGACACCGTCTGATATATCAAAAAATATTAAATGTTGGGCATTTTCAAAGAGTAAGGTTTTTTAAGCTGTTCAGTTAAGCTATACCTTCAGCTTTCAGCCTCTCTCTTTGACTAGCTTTAAGAGACCAGGGAGTTTGCTTACAAACATTTCAACATAAGGCATTTCAGTTGTTATGAAATGAGTCAGATGTGACTAGACAGAGTCAGCTGTCCTGCAACATCTCCTTGCATTTTTACCAGGCTGTTTTCATGTGCAGTGCGTATATACCACCACATACAGTACGTTGGTTGTTTAAAATGAGAGCTTTGTAAAGCAAGGCTTCCATTTCTAGGCATATATGGTCACAATTATATAAGACACAAATTAACAGCCACATTAAAGTAGGCACTCTATGCTGATAAGAAGATGTTACTAGTGGCTCCTGAATATAACTCTTAAGTTTCAGTGATAAATTTATATAGGAAAGAGAAAGAGTTTAGTCAGCTGAATCAAGCACGTACATTTTTGAGGTTAGAAAACTTCATTTTCTCTTATTGTTTTGAAGACTATTTTTATAAACTTGATTGTTCAAGGAACCTTATAACTGACCGTGCAAGATGATTGGCAATGGTGTCCTGGTTTCAGCTGAAACAGTGTTGGACCTATATTTTATTGTTGCTGAGTGATGAGAGCATACCCAGAGCCCAGCTGGGCTACTCCATGGGGAAGAGCCACTTCCTTTGTGGTGTGGCAGCAGGGGTTGGGGCAGAATTGGGACAGCTGGCCTGCATTAGGCAAGAGATTATTCTATACCATGTGACATCATGTGGAAGGCTATAAAGCTGTAGTGAGTTGGCTGGAGGGGCAGCAGCTGCTTGGGGGTTGCTGGGTGTTGGTTGGTGTGTTGCATTGCATTGCTAGTGGGCTGTCAGCTGGCGGGCAGTTGTATTGTTAGCTGGGCATCCATTGACAGGTGTCAACTAATTACATTGCATATATATGTATACATAGTCATCATTGCATTTTTATTTCCATTTTGCTTTTCTGTCTTAATAAAGAGTTTTTATCTCAACCCATGAGTTCTGTTTTCAGTTCTCTCCTTCATCCCACTTGGAGGGAGTCAGTAAATGACTGTGATATTTAGCTGTTTGGCAGGTTAAACCACTTAAACCACGACAAAATGGCAAACCCATCTGCCCCAAACCTGAATTTCTTTTATTGGATCTTGTTTTTAATGGTTTACTTTCATCTCATTTGGTTCTGAGACTGAAATTTCAAGTTCCATCTATGCTTAAAAACACCATGAGTAGTCCTTTACTTTTAAGGTGAAAAAGATGTGTCTGAAAACAAGTGTGGATCTCTTGACTTTCATGTCTCTCTCTAAGACATAAAACAGCAAAATCACAGTTGTGAGGGAACGCTTTCCAGCTTCTGAAGGGAGGATATTTTGGAGACAGTTTGCAGTTATATTTAGATTCTATCATCAATGGTCAATTAATGTTTTCTACCTTTTCTAAACAATGTAAAGTGATAGACCTTTCAGTGACATCCTTGAGACCTCTCTGAAGGCCCTTGAAGAAGCTGGGACACTAAAATGTTTGTGAGAAGATTGTTGGTGACATTTTTATCATACCAGAGCTCAGAGTCTGATACAGCTCAGAACTAGAAGACATCTGCCAAAGCTAAGATCTTCTGGCTTCTCCCTCTGATTGGTTCAGGTTACTACCTGCAACACTTTGCCACCACCTGATGAAGTGAAGTTCTCAGGGCAAGTTTGGCTCTCTCTATTCATCTCTCGTTAGGCAGTTGTCATATCACAAAGAAGCACCTCCATGGCTCAGACTTTTGTATGCCTGCCTTTACACAAGAGATCAGAGAAAAACGAATGTGGAGATCAAACTATCCTCATGTAAAAGTTCAGATGAAGGCTCAGGGTGCTTTGTCTGTGAAATCATGTCCTTGCCTATAATCAGACCCTGCATGTTCTTCAGGTAAACTCAAGACTTCAAGGTTCAGAGCTACCAATGGAGTGTCTTTCATCAACATGGAAAATATTCTCTTGCTTCCCTCATCTGAAGTTACAGATAAACCTCTGAAGCTTTCTGAAACTTTTGGAGTGGCTTCCTGCTTGATCCTATGAACGTGCACTATGCTTAATGTACAGCACAGGCAGAGTGGACCCAATTCCCCACTAGTGTCAACCAGAGGCAACATTTTACACAGTGTTACATTTATGTTAACCTCTCCAAACATGCCTCAACAGGAGACTTGGCCCTTCAGCCTCCGGAGCTTTTAAAGAACTCACATTAATGAAAATAGAATAAGACAGTAGCAACATGAAAATATACGTAGTATTATAGATTCCAAATCCCTTCTTAACCTAAACAGAGCGCAGAGGGAAAGATAAATGGCATTTTGTTGCAAGCAGAGAGCAGATGATAAATGTGTAGGGTTCATGGTCTAATGTGAGAAAATGTTTATTTTCTTTGCCTGGGGAAAAAAAAATAAAGTAAATCCAGATAACTAACAGCTCAGCTGATTTTCTCTACACCCAGTTGCCCCTACCTGATTGCATTACGGCAAGACTGGCTCACATCAGGGAAACTGTTCTTTCCCTGATACAGCTTCACGGCAGGATGACAAGTTGAAGATGATATTGTTGTTTTCTTTTCTTCTTCTCTAAGGTGCCTCCTTCTGGCATACCAGCTTGGGGCTGCTCTTTTTATGTACGCAGGATTTCGTCTCTGCTCTGTGCTCCATGTTGGGTGTCTCTAATGAGATCATTTGGGCTTGGATTTCAGCTGGCACTGGTGACCCTCAAACACAAAGGTATAAAGCAAACACAGGGTCACTGAATCTTATTTATTTATCTTTTTATTTACTAATTTATTTATCTTTACCTCTTCTATCTCTATTTATTTCTCAATCTTTTTATTTATTTCTTTGAAGGAAGAAGGATTAGGGGAAAAAGACAAAAACGAATTAAATATAATTTCAGGTGAAATTGAAACTTTGGATTAGCTGAAGTCTTCAGGAGGTTAGTAGGTGGTTTATTTTATAAATTAGAATTGGTCTTTTCACTTAGTATAATAATATGGCATTTCTTTCTAGTCCACATTTCTTAATGCTTTTTTTTCTTCTCCCCCCTTTGAACTGTAAAATCACATATAAAATAAATTTCCCTTTGAAAAAGGAGCTAGGCAAACAAACCATGCTAGGCCTCTTTAGTGAGTAGTGGAACATTACTCCCCTGCATTTCCATTTCATTAGTTCAAATCCAACCCTGTTAAAGAGTTTCTGTAAATCAGGACTAATATCATCCTGGTTAGTCCTTGAACATAATATATTGAGGAGTGAATAGAGGTCTCATCCTTATCCACTGCTGACAATGAACCTGCCCTTGAAGTGGAGTTGGTAATTAGCTTCTCTACTGGCATTCTTAGAAGAAGAAGTAGGATTTGATTGGGCTTTGTGGCCCAAATTGCCTACTTGCCACTAAAAGAAAGATTGGTGCATTGTTTCAGAATAATATAAGAAAGACTGGTACTGCTCTCATTCAGACAGAATGGAGAGAGATGGATCTTGCCTGGTGTAAGTTAGCAAGAGCCCATTGAAGTGAAATTCAATGGGTGATCTTGTCTGGTACAAAGATTTGCTTCACCTCATGAATTATACATGAGGTTTACTCATTTGATCACCATTTCATGTTCTCTTCTCAGCATTCCTCGACCAGCCACATCAAGAGGCTGCAGAGAGAGGGCAAGAATGCATTTCTGTTACAGTGTGCAGCTTTGCATGGATTGTTCCCATTCCCATTTCCAGCTTAAAGGTAGCTGGCTTTCCTGGGCTTGTTTCCTGTATAGTGAGTCCATCTCCATCAGAAAATGCATTGGGTGTAAAAGCAGTTTGGAGAGCCCAGAACAAAATGACTGTAGTACCAGTTTGGAAGTTTTTATGAACAATAAAATCGCCACAAAATTTAAAGATACAATGAACTAGTGATCAAAGGGTTTCACTTCTTACTGCAATGTTACTTTTCTTATTGTACCTAATAAAACTCTTAACTTTTTCCTCCACAAAATATTTGTAGGTAGCATTTCTTTCCTGCCGGCTAGCAATCACAGCTAGAATGACAATAGTGTTGGGAAATAGTACAAACCACAGCAGAACATCCAAAAGCTTGGCTTGCTTCAGCCTGTTTTCTGCACAGCAGGCCCTGACTTTAATATCTCATCTTAGCAGAGAACGATTTCTCTGGGAAAAGCAATAATCACATAATTTGCTCACTGTGCCTCTGTATAGTTGCAGGCTTTAAATGGGAAATGAGGCAAGTCATTTGGATTTCTATTTTAATTGGCACTGAAAAAATGAACTAAAGCCTTCAGATGTGTTCTTATTTTTGGTTGGACCAAATTCTGTATGCTTAGAGAAACCTCACATTAATGAGTAAACTTCTCAAATGAGTAATACAGGAAATAAGAGAATATCAGCTTTTTAGTCTGACCATCCTGTGCAACACCCACATCACACAGGTGAAAGTGGGGAGGCAGGAGCATCATTGAGGCAACCTGGATATCACGCTGATGTGGCTGACAAGTCAAAACAGTGTGCCAAAGGTCTCTCTGATCTGGGAGATGGAATGGTGCTCTGTATTGGATTCTGAGATCATTGCTGATTGGGATGCTGCAAACTGAACCTTTTTTGACCTCTTCTTAATTTTCCATGGCACTGTACTGAGTGCTTCAGCAGTGAACCAGGAGATCTTTCTCCATCCTTGTTTTCTCCAAGAAACACTATAAATCCCACTTCCATCCTGACAACTCACTACCACGCCAGTGATTACATATCCTCACGATGTTTTGAATGCAGCAGAGAAACAGAAAAGTTTTGAAGAGTGATGGCCTCTGTCCTTAGGACAGATGTTGCAAGGGAACAGCCAGACACCACCAGGCCTCCAGCACAGCGGAACCATTAAGTGTGAGTTAAAGCACAAACTAATTTAAGTGCATGGTTAACTGCTTTGCCAAGTCAGAAATAACAAGCTTGTCATGTTTCACAGCCATGGTAGGGTGGCACTGAACCGAATCCTGTACAGGAGGTTTACGAGGATGACTCCAGTCTTGCACGTGTGCACGAGGCCTAGATGGGTCGTTTCATGTTGGTGTTAATTCCATTGGCGTAAAAGCTGACCGAACTCGGGAGTGAATCATGAGGCGGACACATTTCACTTTCCAACTCTACTTGCAGCTGGGTTACTGTGTCCAGCAGTATAAAGAGTGGGGCTGGACCAGCTCCCCTGGTTTTGGAGATGCAGTCCTCACTCCACCTGGCTCTGTCATCACTGCTCCATATCACCCCTGTGCATGCCTCTGGCTGTGTCTTTGGATCTTTCCTCTGCATTGCCTGGTTTTCTTCCAGGCAGGAGCTGTGAAGCACTGACTGCTCAGACCTGAGTGAGAGCCCCATGCTGAGTGCTGAAGAGCCTCACACAGCACGGCAGCCCTGGCCTTGGACTCAGCGCTGGCGAGCAACAGCACAGGCCAGGGCCGGCACATGGTTCGCATCAAATTGCTGTGTTTTATTTTCCTGATCTATTTTTATTAATGGCTGTTTCTAAATAGACTTCCTGAGCCATATTCACAATTCACTTGCTAGTGTAAACTCCAGTATAATCACACCTCCAATTAATTACAGGAAAGTACATTTCTATGCCTTATGGTCTCAGAATCTGGTCGTTGCCAAAGGAAAGCTAGTGACTAGTTTAATTTCCACCAGAATTAATATGTAGTTGTACGAACCCAGAAAATAGCCCACAAATAGTGTCACAGGATCGTAGCTTTGTATTAACAACACAAGGACATGATTTAGATAAAACTNTTTTTTCCCCCCCTTTCTTTCTGGTTACAATGAATGAATTTTTCCTTTGATTCTTCTCATATTTCAGAGCCTCTCCTTTGCCATTGGGATATGGCAGCTGAGCTATTGCAGATCAGAGGTCAGTCTTAGTGAAGAATGGTACTCTTTCCTTTGGATGTGAGGGAGTAGGATTTAATGCTCCTGTATATCTAAGCCCTTCCTTTAAGAGACTTAAGGAGGAGGCTGAAAATCAGTGATAGTGGGTTAAATCCACTGCTAATAGAGATTAATGCAACTGGCTGCTAGAGATGGATGTTTTCATACATGGATCAAGCAACTTGCATCCCTGAAACTACCAGTGAACTAAGGTATGATCTTATGATGTTATACATTTTTGAACTTTCTAGGCTGCAGTTGGTGGAAGTCTGAGAAGCATTCGTGTCTAGACCATGGGTTGGTAGCTTACTGAATGCTAATTAGTATTCTGCTGTTTCCAGCTTCCAAGGTTGTTTTAAGGGAAACTAAAGCGCTTACTACAGCTTTTTAATAGTATTTGTTGCTGAAAGCACTCACAGGAGTTGGCACAGAGACTGAAAAAGAAAGAAGTGACAAGCAGGTTCATAATGCAGTGGAAAGTGTGTGTATAGAAATTTATATACTTGTTTGTGGTTTGCTCACTACCAAATGCTTCAGTATTCTTATTCTGGATAATAAATTCCTCAGAGCAAAATGGAAAAGTAGCACTAGACAGAGATTACTATTTTTTTAAAGTTTTCTACAGTCATAAATTTCAAGGCCAAGCAGAGTGATGGGGTTCATCTGCTTCCTGCTGACCATGGCATGTGGAGAGTTGCTCAGTAATTCTTACATCAAGCTCTAAATTCTGCTGTCAAACCTTGAAAAAAATAACTGAAAACAGAGAAAAATCTCCTTCACTCTGGGCAAGGTATTCCAGTGGTTAATTATGTATATGTGCTGTGGTTTAAGACTGACCTTTGTAAACAGTAAAGTTGTTGTTATGGGGAAATTTTTAACCACACTTTCCCATTCATTTATTACAGACTCTTTTGAAGAGGAATTTCATGATAATTTGGTCTTGTGTAAATTTAATGCGTGGGGAAAATAAGAAGTTAATTGCACTGATTTCTTCCAGGTGTATGATGAAAGCAGTTTTGCAACATTAACTTTGCAGCTAATGTGCAGCGTTAGAAGAAATATGCTTCATTTACTATTAAACTGACTTTTCAGTGGCAGAGGTAAGCACAAAGCTATAGCTGAGCCAGACAATATATAAAAGAAAAATCTTATGCCACTTGCTAGACATGACTGCAACTCCACACCACCCATCTGAGGGGAGAGCCAGACACAAACACCATCAGGGAGACAAGGGCCAAATGCAAGCTTTTCAAAGCTGATGAGAGGAAAATTATTGTGTGAGTAGGCAAATAACAACATGAAAAAAAGCACAGACAAAAGGAAACTCTAACCAAGAAAATTATCTGAAGTAACCAGTAGTTCCCTTGGAAGCAGGAATGTGAAATATTCTGAAAAGATTAAGACGTCATGCAATATTCTTGCTGAAGTATTCTTGCTATTTAGTCTTCCTGCTGTCAGATAGCTTATTTCTTTTTGGCAATATTTTACACAGAAATGAATCCACTCCACATCTCCGCTTCCACGACTAGCTTGGATGAGGTCTAAAAGGTTTGCTAATCTTCACCCCAAAAGTGAAGGATTTGATGGTATTCAGATTTGGTCACTTCTGTTTCCCCTGTCCAAATGATCAAATACCTAATTATTTAGCTAGTGGGGAATCTATTTAGATTGAAAACAGATTAGTGAATTAGAACCCTTTAGAAATTGCTTGTTTACTCTCTACTGAAATTTTGTGCTGTTCAAAAAATCAGTTTACTTATGGAATCTACATGGGTAATGTGCTAATAAATGCTCAGTCTGAGAAAAGCAGTCTATAAATCCATATGCTGTATCTGGATATTGAGTGAACCACGAATTGATTGTCTTCCAACAGTGTTTACTAGCAGATGCCTAGGGAAAAAATGTAGGACTGAAAAAAAACAACAAACATCCAACTTACTATGGGAATTTCAAACATTGTGAAGTTTGTTTAATAACCACCAATGGACTTGTCCCCCATGAAAACACTTAGCTGAAAATCTTTGAATAGGTTCAGTTTTATGACTTGAGTCTCTGCAAATCTTTAGCAATGACGTCCACACTTAAAGTTTGTTTAATTTGATAACACATTTTCTTCTTTGTGTGTTGGCTTTAAACTTCCTTCCTAGGTCTGGACAGGCTTGAGCATCGGGCACAGGAGAACCTCATGAGGTTCAACAAATCCATGTGCAAGGTCTGTGGTAACCCCTGCTATCAATACAAGCTGGGGGATGAAAGGATAGAGCACAGCCCTGTCGAAAAGGACTTAGGAGTACTGGTAGATGGTAAGCTGGACATGAGCCAGCAGTGTACTCTTGCAGCCCAAAAGCCAACAGAATTCTGGGCTGCATCAAAAGAAGTGTGGCCAACAGGTCGAGGGAGGTGATCCTACCACTCTACTCTCCACTGGTGAGACCTCACCTGGAGAACTGCATCCAGATGTGGAGTCTTCAGCACAGGAGAGACATGGACCAGTTGGAGCTCGTCTGGAGGAGGGCCACAAAAATGATCCAGGGAATGCAACACCTCCCCTATGAAGGCAGGCTGAGAAAGCTGGGGCAATTCAGCCTGGAGAAGGGAAGGCTCGGAGATGACCTGATAGCTGCCTTTCAATATCTAAAGGGGAGCTATAACAAAGAGGGGGACAGACTCTTTAGCAGAGTCTGTTGAGGATAGGAGAAGGGGGAATGGCTTTAAACTGAAAGAGAGGAAATTTAGGTTGGATTTAAGGAAAAAGTTTTTTACAGTAAGGGTGGTGAAGCACTGAGACAGGTTGCCCAGAGAAATGGTAGAAGTCCTGACCCTGGAGGCATTCAAGGTCAGGCTGGACCAAGCTCTGAGCAACCTGATCTAGCTGTAGATGTCCCTGTGCATTGCAGGGGAGTTGGACTAGATGACCTTTAAAGGTCCCTTCCAACTCTAAGGATTCTATGATTCTATGATCATCTATTTTGAGAGAGGTCACTCAAAAGTTATAGTGAGAAATAATGCGTTAATAGTTGCATGTCTGATCACTTTCTCCATTATGTTTATAACTTCATAGACCTCTGTCACATTATTTCTCCAGTTATCTGTCTTCCAAGTTAAAACCTTAGTTTATTCTAGCAAAATGTGTTACCATGCTTCATAGTCTGATAATTTCACACAGTTGTTTTCATCCTATCCTTTTTTGCCACTTACTGTACCTCTTACAGGTTTATTATATCTTTTTGAGATGAGACAAGCTTAAATGCATGAAGTATTCAGAATATGAAGTTTTTTTATGATTAGTATTAGGCTGATATTTTCAATGACCAATTCACAATGAACTTTGTATCTCTCCCTTGAGTGATAGGCTGAGAGGTAAAAGCCATAATCAACCGTCCTTATTTTCTCCTCCATCATGCTAGTTGTTCTGTCTTTGTTTTCGATTACCTTGCCATTTCACCTTTTGGTTTAGTGAGATCCTTATGTGATGCTTTACTATCACCTCTTTACTTAAGTATTTTTTTTTTCCTCCTTATTACCATTAAAGTTTTCATTTTGTTTTTCAGGTCATTTTATGAATCCTTGGTGAAGTAAAGGATTCTTATTTTCTTTACCTTGGCAAATTGTAAATGCATTAAAATTGATCATTAAAGAGTGTAAGAATAGATGTTTTTGTGTTAACTTTTCTAACTTAAAGAAAATTAAAACGGAAAAGAAAACATTTTTTTTTTGTATTGAAAGTCTCTTGCATGTTAACATCAAATAGCATTTTCAGATTTTTTTTTCTCCAAAAGGAATTCTGTTTACATTTGAGCTTAGTGACTTTTGCCTTTCTTATCCTTTTTCCTTCTCCTCTGTTCTGCTTTTCAACTGTTCAATTGAATCCTCCACCCCCACTCATCAATTTGCCCAAATTTGGCTCTTTAAAGCCTTACAAAAGAAATCCAAGTTGGCATATCATTAAAGATCTCCAAAATAGACATTAGGATGAAACAGAGAGCCACTTTAGGAACTTGGGAAGAAAAAGAGAATTTGTGAAACATGGAACAAGGTGTAGGCAACATGGGAGGACGACAGAACTGTTGTCCACCTGTGCAGGGAGAGAACTAGAAAGGCCAAAGACCAATTGGAAATTAATCTGCTTTTCACAGAAAAAAAAAAAAAGTTCTTATAAATATAAAAACAGCAAAAGGACGATGCATTAAACTGTAATCTTAATGTCAGCTTTACTACAAAACTTGTGAGGGATCTAGAGCACAAGTCTTATGAGGAGCGGCTGAGGGAGCTGGGATTGCTTAGTCTGGGATTAATTAGTCTGGAGAAGAGGAGGCTCAGAGGAGACTTCATTGCACTCTACAACGTCCTGAAGGGAGGTTGTGAAGAGGAGGGGGTCGGCCTCTTCTCCTGGATAACTAATGATAGGACTCGAGGAAATGGCCACAGATTGTGCCAGGAGCGATTCAAGTTAGAAACAAGGAAAAGCTTTTTCTCTCAAAGAGGGGTCAGGCACTGGAATGGCCTGCCCTGGGAGGTGGTGGAGTCACCGACCCTAGTGGTGTTCAAGAAGCGTCTGGATGAGGTGCATCGGGATATGATTTAGTAGTTTAGTGGGTAGTAATGGTGATAGGAGGATGGTTGGTACTAGGTGATCTTGTAGGTCATTTCCAACCTAGAATTTCTATGATTCTGTGATTCTATACCTTTCACTACGTGAGAGCAGGAAGATGTTGCAGTAAAAATCATGCAAAACTTCTTTGAAAAAGCCATGTCACTCTATTTTTATTCACAGTGCAAATTGTAGAGAGAACTTAATGGAAATTTCTTATTTTATGAGGTTTTGTAGATGTAGAGTGTATATAGACTTACTGGCTGTGACACACTGAGATTTGATGTGTATAGGGTGTGATTGTACCTTTGATACTAACGTGACACTTTTTTAAGGCTACTAAGAATATACAGTCCAAAATAAACTTCAGTGATGTGAGTACAAAACCAAAAATTACCAATGATTTATTACCTGACTGGGCAGAGTGAAATTCAGTGAGAATATGTCCAGTATTATTATATTTTGACAAATTATCTGAATGATAAAAGAAAAATCTTACATATTGAACTTGGAAACAATGTGAGGCAGGTGAGAAATGGAGGGTGCAAGCCTAGATGAGGTTTAGAATTCAAGTTTATTTTGTGAAAATTGATGTAATGACCTGAAGAAACAGGATATAATTCCACAGAAAGAATATATAACAATTATGTTGAAGACAAAAATAAGCTACTAAAAAAAAAAAAAAAAGATGAAAAAATGAACAGTGACTTGTCCAGCTCATTGGGAAAGAGATGTTTTAACTAATACATAACTGAACAGAAATAATTGCTACTTTTTGACATTAAAAAAAAATAACACTGCCATGTTGGAATACACAAATAGAAGACTCCTTTCAGTGAATAAGTAATTTGTTGGATGGTCGCAGCCAGAGGATTATGGTCAACAGCTCTGTGCCCAGGTGGAGATGGTATCCCCCAGGGTTTGACAGACCAATGTACTTGGTGGGATGTGACACAGTGGTTTGTCTTGGGACCAGTGCTCTTCAACATCTTTATCAATGACCAAGACAGTGGGATTGAGTGTGCCCTCAGCAAATTTGCAGATGACACTGAGTGGTACAGATGATAATAATAGACGAAAGGGATGCCATCCAAAGTGACGTGGACACGATTGATAAGTAGACCCACTAGTGAACTTAATGAGAACAAGATCAAGTGCAAGGTGTTATACTTGTGTTATGGCAATCACATGCGTGTACAAATGGAGAAGAACTCACTGAGAACAGTCCTGCAGAAAAAGACTTGGAGGTTCTGGTGGAGGAAAAGCTGGGCGCAAGACAATAGTATGTGTTTGTACCCCAGAAGATCAACTGTCTCCTGGGTTTAATCAATGGAGGAGTGGCCAACAGGGCAAGGAAGCTTATTATCCCCCTCTACTATGGCCTTGTGAGGCCTCATCTGGAGAACTGTGCACAGACCTGGGGCCCCAGCACATGAAAGACCTGGAGATGCTGGAGCAGGTCCAGAGGAGGCCACGAAGATACTCAGAGATCTGGAGAACCTCTCTTATGAAGAAAGACTGAGGGAGTTGGGCTTCTTCATCCTGGAGAAGGCTCTGGGGAGACCTCATTGTGGCTTTCCAATACTTGAAGGGAGCTTATAAACAGGAGGAAGAGTGACTTTTTACATGCGTAAATAGTGACAGGACAAGGGGGAATGGATTTAAGCTAAAGGAGGAAAGATTTAGATTAGGTGTTAAGAGGAAAATCTTTACTCAGAGGGAGGTGAGGCAATGGAACTGTTTGCCCAGGGAGCTGTGCGTGCCCCATTCTAGGAGGTGTTCAAGGCCAGGCTGGACAGGGCCCTGGACAGCCTGATCAAGAGGATGGCAACCAGCCCACGACAGGGACGCTGGAGACAGATGACCTTTAAGGTACCTTACAACCCAAGCCATTCTATGATTCTATGATAATAAATGAGCATATCTATTGAGAAATGTTGATACATCTGGGCAATTTTTTTTTTTTTGAGCACCACAGAAAATTGGTAAGAAAATTGGGCATCAAGTGGGGGTTAGAATAAATTCAGGAGAGAGAAACAATGGTGATCTGAGATTTAGAGGCTGGAATAGTTGGGAAGGATTGAAGTTACTTTATAGATCGAGATCTGATATCATAACCTTTTTCAAACTTATAAAATATTCTATGTTAGGAGGAAGAAACAAAGTAAGAGCTGTTGTTCCTATTTCCTAGGTAGGAGATAAGTAATACTGTGCCAAAATTACAG
Source organism: Penelope pileata (assembly GCA_013396635.1). Lineage (NCBI taxonomy): Eukaryota > Metazoa > Chordata > Aves > Galliformes > Cracidae > Penelope > Penelope pileata. The sequence goes on along the minus strand of WBMW01003444.1, from coordinate 358,500 downwards.
CAGGATTTCTGTAAGTCTAATAGTTCTAGGTGATTTATTGTTGTATTATATTACCTAGGGATGCTGCGGAAGTGTTCATAAAGAAGTTAGGGAAACATCTGTATGAATGACATAACGGATTTGTTTCTGCTTAAGGCATGGTAATGTGCTATAGTAAAATGTACTCTGAACTTGTCTTTCTATGATGACTTTTTTACCCTTAACTCTGTGATTACAATAATGTAATGTGAAATCAGGCACTATAAGATATACATTTTTTAGTCAACGTTAATTTCTTTGAGACATCAGGTCAAAGATGGAGAACCTATAGCATGAGATCTGTCTGTGATTCAGGACTCTGTGTGTATAGGTTGTCACTCTATATTTTGGGAAGGGGCACAGTTATGGAACAAAAGTACTGCATGCATTAGTAAGAGAGCCAGGAAAAATGTCAGAAAATCTTCTTTTGTCTTCACTAAGGAAAAAGTGTCCTACAAAAATGCATATTCAGACTCCCAAGAGTTTCCAATCAGCTACTGAAAACTATAGCAGTGCTGTGGAACTAGCCATTGCCTTGTTCTTAATTGAACCAATAGGTGAAATAGTGGCAATGATGGCAATTAATCATAAAATTTTTTTCTTGAACTTCTAGTCAAGGGAAACAGGAGTTCTATGAGGTCAAATCTCCTACAAAGCTACGTTTGTTGGGGAAATGTAGCAAGACCATTTGTCAACATTGAGAATGTTCATTTTGGTTGAAGGAAAATTACCTAGGGAGCCAAAAAATGATTAATTTACAGATTGTTGATGTCAAGGCAAGTTGCCAGTTTCTTTTCCCCTGGCATTTTCTAGATGAACAGAAAATGTTGAATTGATACCTTGAACACCTTTTCTCTCTTTTTGACAATGCATCTAACAAATACCAGGCAAAAAACCTAACATAAAGTCAATAAAGCTAAATAATCAGAGTATGTGACTTGCAAGTCAATATATAGACAGTTGCCATTATAAATATTCTCTTTTTTAATAGTCAGAAAAATAATATGGAGTATTTGTGTGTGATTAATTTTCAAATATTTATCCTCATCCAGGAAAATGAGAAACAATAAATGCGCAATAAAGTCTAAAAAAAACACAGAGGCTGTGGCTGTTTCTTTGAATCACAGGTAGGAATATTTACTGTAGTGGTAAAAGACACACTGAACCAGCCATAACAGAGTGTTGAGGTAAGGTAGAAAATGCTGCTCAAGAAAAGTGTATCAACAGACTAAACTGTTTTTTTTTATTATTTATTTATTTATTTTTTTACCATTATTTGGAGAGTCTTGCATCAACATAAAAAAGAAATACACAGTGTTGTACAAGCTTGTAGAGAACTAATGCTTCTCTTACCAACTATTTATGTATAGAAAACAATCGAATGATAATCACCACTTTTGCCTACTGAGGAAAATGTCCTAGACTCACCGTTTGACTGCACGCTTACACAATATTTAATTACATGTACTATGAGAGAAAGTCTTTTCCCTTAACTCATAGAACATTTGCTGGCTGAAATTTATATTAATTTTAATATTGGAAAATAAATTTTCAGCCATTATTAGAGGTACAATGCCAATATGTGAATGTGTTATAACAGTGACACAACTTTTAAATGTTTCTGAGAAATCTGTAGCCATCTTTATCTGTTTACAAGACCTCTTTGAAATCTTTGGGCTAGGATTATCTAATATGTGGTCTGTTTTGTATCTGAACTGTGTGTTTTCCTATCTTGACTATATAAGCCTTTGAAATCTTCCCCTACAGGCATATATATGTATCGACAGGACTCAGTAAGGACAGTCATAAAGTGCCAGCAATGTGAACTCTGATATGCAGACTACCAAAGAGTTCTGTTATAAATCACTTCATTAATTCCAACAGTATTTCTGGATAAAGCAGGTCTTCAGGTTGAAATGTCTGTTAAATTTTGGTAAGATAAATTCATTGTGTTTTTACAGCGTCTGTTTTCTGTCTTCTATATGTGTATGTTTGCATGTTTATACATGTGTACTTTTCACTAGAGGGAACAGTTTCTACTGCTGTAGTTGAGAAAGGTTTTGTACCTAGGAAGATTATTTTAACCATAAAATCCAGTTTCCACAATGAGCAAAAGCTCCTTCTAAGTCCAGAAACAGATATGAGGTCCTCTCACGAAAACCCAGTTCGTGATTCCCATGAAACATCACCTTTCTTCCTTTCCCATCTTAGCTAAAAACAAACAAACAAACCAAGAGCAACAATAACAGCAACAAACTGGCAGAAAAATGCAATGGTTATAACTGAAGATGTATATGTGCATCCAATGGATATTCGGGCAGGCTCATTTGATAAGCTGTATTTATAATCTTTTTTGAACGTGGCTAAGCACACAAAATGTCTCTAACAATGAAAAGCTAGATGAAACCCTTGTGCAGGAGTATTTATTTACTGGTTCTCCCTTTCCCAGGGTGTTACTGAGGAGTTAGTTGTGCTTCACATGTGAGAATTCCAGAAAATTTTTTTCTGTCTATCTCTGTATGCAAACAGCAGAATGTTTATAGGCAGAAAGCAGGTAGTTGATTAGGTTTATGTTGTGAAACATACTGTTTTCTGCTGGAAACTAATGAATAATTGCAGCACTGGCTGCATATGTTTAGACTGCAGAAAGAAGCAGACTGAGAGTTATGTGGGTTTGGAAGGAAATTCAGGACTATGAATACCGACACTCTACATGTCTGTCCTCCTTTTGAGAGATTTGATGAACTGAGGTTGCAGACAAGGCAACTTCTACAATCAATGAAATGACAAGCAATCCAGATCACTGAGATGCTAAATCAGCATCCAGAGGAGTTTCTTTCCATTCCTAGGCCAACTTTGCCTCTGTAGTAAGAGTTAAGGAGAAAAATCAAGGCTACAAATATTGGCACTATTACTAGTGATTTAGCAAGATATTTCTCTAATATTAAATTAAGGCTAATTCCCTTTTTAAGGACTAGTGAAATCATTGACTTAAATGGATGATCAGTAGTATATTAATAGCACTGATATTTTACTTTAAACATAGATTAAAAATAAATGTGCATACTTAAAATGAGACAAGGTATAAATTGAAAACCCAAAATATAAAATGAAAAAAAAAATTACTTAGAAAAGATCAAGACTAAACAAGAAAACAATGGACCACTGAAAAAATATGGACCACGTGCATGGCAGCACACATAGGATATATAAAAGAGGAGGTATCAGTACTTGAGAAAAAACACTTAATATGATCTTGCTTCCATGAGAAACACCAAGTCTTCTGTGGATATCAGTTTTACTCTTGACAGCTATTATCCATGACTTAAAGAACTGATCTTATTCTCAGTTTTCCATATTCGAGGCTCATCTTCCACCTGGTCTCTTTCCAACTTCTCTTATTGATCTTGCTGGCACTTGAAACTAATTATGGTCACAAGTAAAATAACTGTCCTTAATCCCTAGAGCACCACAGTCTAGTTCTGTGGGCAATCTTGCAGTCCTTCTCATTATCTGATTATAGCTGAGCTTTCAATTATCCTTCTTTTGCCCTAGACATTCAATATGCTGAAAATGCCACTTCTCTCTTCAAGTCCAAAATCAAGTACCTGGATTCATTCTACTCTATTGAACTTAATTCTGCCTGATTTTAACTAATAAGCAGTGCCTTGGTGTTCCTCATCCCTACGATACACTTTCATTCCTAACGCTGTAGCTGAACCTTTCTTCTTTTTGATCCACAGTTCTGAAAACTCATAGTGTCATGAGAAACCAGTAAAGAACCTGTAGGCAGCCTTCCAGTACTTGAAGGAAGCTTATAAAGATAGATTGACTTTTTGCACAAGTAGATAGTGATAGAACAAGGGGGAACAGTTTTAAATTAAAGAGGGGAGATTTGGATTAGGCATTAGGAGGAAATTCCTTACTCAGAGTGCGGTGAAGGTGCTGGAACAGGTTGCCTGGGGAAGCTGTGAATACCACAACCCTGGAGACATTGAAGGAAACGTTGAATGGGGCCCTGGGCAGCCTGATCTGGTGAGAGGCAACCAGCCCATGGCAGTGGGGGTGGTTAGATTCCAATCCAAACTATTCAATGATTCTGTGATTCTATTAATATCACAGTGCAGATAATATTCCAGAGTGAATACATGTACATGCACATCTGTATACAGAGATGCATGTGCACTCTTCTGAGTGGGGGCATTTAGCCTGGATTGGAGCAACGTTGACATAGGACTGTTTAGAGTGTCAAACATTGTTGCTTAGTGTTCCCTTCTCCAGTTTTAATGCCTTGCCCTAAAACTGCAGTCCTCTTATGTGCTTTTACAGCTTCTCACATTGCCCCTGTCAGTTCCACTGAATAAATGATGTCATCCTTGTCTGTTTGAATGTTTACTTCATTCTGAGCTGCCCTTGGCACAGAATACTCTTCCCAAAACTAATCCATCCTGAAAGCCATTTTTCTTTTCCTTCCTATCTACCCTGAAGGCCCACAGCAAAATGGCAGCTGCAAATGGCTAAGCAGATGTTAAGAATGCAAAAGATTTTAAAAGTATTTGTCTCCTGAAGCTGGCTCTGTAATCTCAAAGTGAGCACCTAAACTCTCTATGCAAGCATGGAAAGATCCAGTCAACTCAAAATATGACAGATTGCAAAAGTAGAGGAGAGCTGATTAGCATTAGTTTGCTGAACAGAGAGCTTCACACCCGCTAAGAGCTAGCATATGTCTGAAAAAAGCACCATGATCTTTACAATTCATTTATTTTAACGGGAGCTTCAGAGATATACTGACCACCACTCCCTGATCAAAGCCCACAGCATCCAGAGGAAAGAAGCCAAGAAAATGAACTGCTTTCCTTTACAATGAAAGGAAGCAGAAATAACAGCTACAGCTGATGCCATGTGTTTGTAGACCAGCTCACTGGCTAGACTCTTCAGCCAGGAAAGAGAAGTGACAGACCTGCACTCAGTTTCTTGACATGTTGGAGAACATCCAAGCCTTTACCAAGCTTTGAAAGAGAGCTACAGACAAAACGTCCTCTGACATACGTCTCTAAGAGATGTGTAAGAAAACCATCACCCAAATAAAACACTGCAGCTAGGAAGAAAATAGCCTTGTCTGTGAATCCTGATGAAACCAGATCAACCAGGTGAGGATGTACTGAAATATAACGTTGCATATACAGAAAGCTTCCGAAAGCAAAAACACCACTGGCTAATTAGTGTGAGTTGACGGCTCGTTAGAAAATTGTGAAGTTGCACCTGGCCAAAGATTTAGGCTTTGGATTACTCCAGATTTACTCCAGATTTATATAATTTGTCCAGCAGAAGAATGGAGAACCTAGGTTCTATAATCAGATTTCTTCAGTTTTTATTTTCTAAATTGTAGCTACTTTGAATGCCTATCACTGCTCTTTGAAGGATGATCTATATACACATTGCCCAATATAGTAAGACTGTAAACTAGGTGTTTTATGAAAGACTAATACAAATTAGACAACTGAGAGTAGAGAAATTAAGAAAAATGCTATGAATCTTGAGGATAAAATAGATCTCTGGGAGTTTGTTTCTTCTTTACCAATTCTGTTGTGCTGCATGAGTCTGTGCAAGGTTTTGCATATGCTCTTCCCTTAACACACTGTAGTTTGAATAATAAGCTCTTTAATAGGTATTTGCTCTTTATCTTCTTACCTACACACACCAAAAAACCACCAAGTGAGGCATTCAAATAAAGAATATTCATTCCCTTTAATTTAATATACCAGTTTCAATATAACTGCAGTTTTAGCACGATTATTTATTTTTAGGATTTAATGAGTGTTGTCAGATCTCCCTAAGGGATACACATGAGACAGGCAAACTGTCTCCTTTTTCACTTCTACCATGTAGTCCTAAATTTTATTTAACTAAAGAAAATTGTAGCCCTCTCTCTTCTTTTGACTTAAATGACTTTTTTTTTTCTTGAAATTTAGTGCGTGTATTATCTGTAGGAAAATGTTGCCTTGTGCATGCTGCTACCTTATACTTCCAGAGTCGTTGCTAACTTTGTTTTTCCTTGCAATGTCTCTTCATCTTACACAGAAGAGGAAGAAAATAGCTTCAGTAGAGGCTCAGATAGTGCACTGTTTCAAGGTTCAGTAATCTGACTGGGATGCCGTTCAGATCTATTGATCTTGATGTGGCAAATACACCACAGTATCTAGTCTCACACAGAGGCATTTCATAATTTGTTGGTGCAGTTGTTCATAGGCTTCCCCATCCTCCCAGACTGTAACAACTCCATGTTCTGTCATGGGCCAAGTTTTAGGAAGTGATAAAGGCATCTGACATACGAAAACTTTAAGTACTCCTGCACAGGACAGGAATAAACAATCTACTGAGTGCAGTAATCAGAGTGGTTAATAGAGGTGAATAAGAAAACATTGCAGAGATCCATTTTTGAGTTATGCTATGGGGCCATGATTTGCTTAAAAAGGGGTCATCATATTATCATATTAGTTACTTCAGCTTTAAACAGTAAATAAATGTTTGTTAAATAACAAAATTAAAAAAAAAAAAAAAACAGACAGAAACCTCTTGGCACCCTGATTTAATCTCGACTCACTACTATCTATCTGGCCAGCTTAGCCAGCTACCGGCTCAGAAAATAGATACAAATTTTACTTTCAACTTCCCTCTACAACCATGAACATCCCTCATTCTTCCGTCAAGAAATATGAAAGTATTCTCAAAAGTCGTAAATGATTCCTCCAAATAGCATTATGTTTCTTTCTATAAAAATGTTACTACCAATCTAACCTGCTTATAGAAATGGAAGAGAAGAACTGAATGAAATAATTTTCCCATCAAATATAACACATAAACACCTTTATTTAAGGAACTCAAACTCACCTTGCTAAGCAGAATTGATTGCTCTTGCTTTGTAGCATATTTCACCAGTATTAGAGAGAACTAATTTGAAGTAGGAATTAGAGCTGGTAAAAGAAACAGAAAGAATGAGCAAGAACTATTGAAATGACTAGATTTGTGCAGTAAAAGTGGACAAGAGGGAATGAGATAAAATAAATTACTGGAAACATGGAAACAGTGACACATCATGAAAATATATTTACATTGTGGTTTTCTATTCCTAGGTTCATTTTAGTCTTAGAGATATATTATGAATAAAAGAGACACAACTCTTGTAAGTTATATATGTGTGGTTGTTGAATGAGGATCAAAAAATCTCAAAGCCAATGTCAACCCAGATACACCTTGGTGTAGAGATATGAATTTAGATAACAACAATACAGCCAGACTGCAAGGCTTTGTCCCTTAGGTGACATAATTAAATACATAATTGCAATATTTCTGATTTGAGAGCCAGCTCTTGATGTACAGCCTGGGGTCATTTCACTAAACTTGCTATGTAGTGTATTGCATGTGTATGCTGTCCATTTCACTGGAATTATTTAAATCTGATAGAAAATCAGAACCTTTTAACTCAGAGACAAAAATGTAGCTGGCAGAGTTTACTGCCATTGTGTTCCTTTAACATAACAGTAAAGGAAGTTAACACGTGTAAGGGAGTTAGAGGGAAAAAAAGGATTTATGCATTCCTTAGTCAGTCAATGAAAACCAGAAATAGTTTTGCAGTAGAACAAATGAATGTTTGCTACATGGCTTCTTTCTCATCATGTACTCCTAATCACTTAACAAAGTGAACCAACTAGAAAATAACTTAGGAGTAATGATACTTGTTTTTAGTAGGTTAATGTCAATGGATTCATAAATCATCTACAGTAACTACTGTTGCTGTTGTCGAAGGACATGTCTATTTTCCCTTCAGCTATCTCCCAATCAGGATAGATTTCAGAGTGCAAGGAAATCAGAAAGTGTGATGGAGAGCTGCAGTTATGAGTAAAAAAAAAAAGAGTGTAAAAAATATCAGCCTATCGTTATCCAAAAAATCTCCCTTCTCCTGTTACAATCAGATAATCCTGTACCACTAACAATTTACAATACTTGGCTACAATAATCTTTTTTCATGTAAGCAATGGACAGATGTGACTTTTGAGTCAGTATCTCTACGCTGCTTTATGATCCTTCCAAGCCCATTCTGATACATTTTTGTACAGGTTCAAAAATAAACTTTTTTGGATAAAAGGAGCACAGATTACCTCTTTCACTTACAATTAGAGAGAAACATGTACTGACCACTGCTGAAGGCATTTCTCTGCCAGAGAATTTATTTAAATATAAAAATCGACGGTAGCCATGATTCTGAACTTCCAAGCTAATTGAAATGAACTGTTTTGACACTGACACCATTTCATTCAAGTACGATATGAAATATATTTGCATTGAATTTCTTCCAGGTGTGTTCCAACTGGAGCATTAACACTTTTCCCAGCTTCAAAATGAAAATGCTGCTTTTCTTGCTTCAAGGACTTTACTATAATTACATATCCATCTCTCATCTATTATAAATCTTTTCTCAAGATTTCTATACTTAAAGGGAGCTTATAAACAGTAGGGAGACTGCCTTTTCACATGGGCAGAGAGTGATAAGGCAAGGGGGAACAGTTTTAAACTAAAAGAGGGGAGATTTAGATTAAATATTAGGAGGAAAATTTCTACTCAGTGGGCAGTGAAGCACTGGTACAGGCTGCCCAGAGATGTTGTGGATGCCCCATCCCTGGAGGTGATCAAAGCCAGGTAGGATGAGGCCCTGGGCAGCCTGATCTGGTGGATGGTAACCCTGCTAATGGCAGAGGGGGTTGGAACCAAATACTCTTTAATGTCCCTTTCAACACAAGCCATACTGCGATTCTAAGATTTTACGATTCCATGATTCTTGCCAAGAAAATCCCTTGGAATTTTATATGGATTCATAAGCAGGATGCAGTTAAACGTTGTTTTCTTTTGAGTCAAACTTCTTTGAGCATTATGTTTAGCATCTCTGGAAATCATGATTTATCCTGTTGCAAGTTCTAAATGTTCAGTTCTGAGTAAAGTATATTGCAGTTGCTGTATAGGAAGTGACAGATGTTAAGTTCTTTTTCTCCTTAAGACAGGGATTAGTGCCCTCCCTGTGTCAGGATTTAATATCTGAAAGTTGTGCTAAACATTGCCAGTAAAATAATGTAATGGAGTGATAGTTGACCTAGAGTACAAGGACCATGGAGCCATTCAGGGGTCTGAAATTGTGTAGCCAGCTATGTCAGTGATACGTGGTGTCAACAAAGTTGGGATCACTCTTTTTGTGTCTCTGCTGCCTCTGATCTGCTGCTTGTCTTCTCTAGTGAGAATATGTTCTCATTCAGGAGCATTTCTGAATAGCCATCACAACAGTACCTTAGTGTTGTGTGAGATCACAGAATAACAAAATAAATAAAATTATTTCAGAAGATCTATGCAATATCACATATTTTGGATATTGTAGTCTCAACTGACCCTGGCCGAAAGTCCCTTTCCTTACTAGATTTTGAGCCTGAGCAACCCCAGCAGTTTCTCTAAAGCTTGAAAGACTAATAGAAGGTCTAGGATAAACAGAGAAACCATCATCAAATGGACAGAAAATATAAGGTCACAGAGATGGGACTGCAGTGGAAGAGTCTATCTGGTCCCATACCTGTGACTTCCAGAACAGTTGCTTTTTTTACCCTTTACCTAAGAACAAAACTCTGCAGTGTCACTGAAGGAGAAACAACTCTATATGCCTTTCTTGAACCGAAATGCCGTTTTCTGCTTTTGCAACAGTCCTCCAGCAAGAGATTAACGCCGTGGTTGGCAGCTTGGTACTGTGAGGTTGGCATTTAGCTGGGTGTCGTTCCAGAATTTCCTCCTCCCCTCTCCCAACCCTTCTGATGTATTAAGTCTGGATGCTTACTCCAAATCATCAGACCATATCATTTAACAATGTTTGGCAAGTTTTATTTATTATATATTTTCCAACAAAAGCCTGTAAAGCAACAGAAAAGTAAAGCGTAAAATACATTTGACTTAATTGGCAGCAGCAGACTGCATGCGTCAGAAGGAATTAACCTCCAATAAAGCAGGATGTGCAGGAAACACAATGTACTAGTTTGATATGGTCTTTCAAAGCTCCCATTTCCTGGAACAGATGCAGAAACACAGGTTGGCTAAGGCTGGAAAAGACCATTGGATTTATGCACATGAAATAACTCAAAAGATCCCACACATGCACATCTAGAAACCTAGCAAGAAGGAAATCAGGACTCCCTTGCCATGGCAGAAATTTTGTACTCTATTTTTCTCCTTCAGTGTTTGCACCCAGTGCAGACAGCGCAGAACTTTCATGCTTCACCTTCAGCAAACAACACCCTTTCTCCACGCATGATCTGAATATTGAATCAGTCAGACTGGATAGCTGTAGTATTTGGGACATTCTTACGAGTGAAGATACAAATAAATGACTTATCCCAAACTACGTAGCTAGTATCTTCAGAAATGCACACAGTATGGATGCGCTTGGGAACTATTTATAGAGCGCTGAAGAAAAAAGGTTTTCATGTTATTTTTTGAAGTAATGAAGGACAGACAGAAACATATGGCTGCAGTAAAAAAGTACAAAAAACCCTTGCCCTGCTTTAAAAATTCATTTTCACTTTGCTGTACAAATGATTTGGTCTCATTTTTCATGGCTGAAAGAAATAAAGAAAGAAGCTGACTGGGAGAGAATGTCCTGTCATGGAAGTTTTGATAAGGTTGTTTTCTTTTAAAATTACACCTCTCCTGCCAGGATTTCACAGTCATTTTGTAATGTTAATGAATAGTCCTTCAATGTATGCAAGCGCTCAGGTGGTAAACAGGGGCTAAGAATACCTTGTGAGATTGTCTGAAGCAGGAGTTGGTCAGTTCCTACTTCCACTGCAGAAAATAATTAAACTTCTGACTGACTGTGATTCAATTTTAGTATTGAAATTCAAGTAAACGCTTGATCTTGCATAAGTAATTAATCATCTACTTAATTTTAAAGTATTTAAATTGTATTGGTCAGTGGGACTAAACTAAAGGTTAAATGCAAGTTTTTGTTTATCTTTCCATAAGTGCGTGCTGATGTGATTTTCTGAATTGAAACAACAGTAATTCAGACCACAGAGAGGTTATGCCCTCTTGCTTCCCCTTATTTTCCTGAAGAAAAAAGTAGTTCTTGACTGATAGGATCTGGTTCCTCAGGGTCACCCTGGTCATTCTGGAGATAACATTCTTGTGAAATACCATTTGAAAACAAAGCAAAGCAGAAACCTTCTCACAGTACCCTGAGCAAAGACCTAATACCTGGCTTCAAGCCAGATTCTTCATGTTGATTGTGTTTGCAGCGTGATAAAAGTCACCAAGAGCCACGTTTTGATAAGTTTGTCTCTAATCATAGAATCATAGAATGTTTCAGGTTGGAAGGGACCTTAGAGATCATCTTGTTCCAACACCCTTGCTATGGCCATGGGTAAGGACACCTCCCACTAGACCAGGTTGCCCAAAGCCCCATTCAGTCTGGCCTTGAATATTTCCCAGGAGGGGGCATCAACAACTTCTCTGGGCAACCTGTTCCAGTGTCTCACCACCCTCACTGTGAAGAATTTCCTCCTTATACCTAGTCTAAATCTACCCTCTTCCAGTTTATAGTCATTACCCCTTGTCATGTCATTACCTATCCTTGTAAAAAGCCCCTCCCCAGCTTTCCTGTAGGCCCGTTCAGGTACTGGAAGGCTGCTATCAGGTCCCCCCGCAGCCTTCTCTTCTCCAGGCTGAAGAGTCCTAACTCTCTCAGCCTGTCCTCGTAGGGGAGCTGCTCCAGCCCTCTCATCATCCTCGTGGCCCTCCTCTGGACCTGCTCCAACAGCTCCACATCCTTCTTGTGTTGGGGGCCCCAGAACTGGACACAAGAATCCAGGCGAGGTCTCACGAGAGCAGAGTAGAGGGGCAGAATCACCTCCCTCGACCTGCTGGCCACGCTTCTCTTGATGCAGCCCAGGATCCCATTGGCCTTCTGGGCTGCAAGCACACACTGCCAGCTCACGTTGAGTTTCTCATCAACAGCTAATAAACTATTCAACTATATCCATGGCTGATTTTTTTTTAAATAATCAGACAACACAGAGGTATGCATGCTACATAAAATTGGGAGCATCCAGAAGCTCTGACCAGCTTGGAAGATTTGGGCCTTGTTTGTTCAATGTTTCACTTGCCACCTTTAACAATTAGGATTGCACAGGTGCTTGTTCTTGGGCACCCAAAACCTTGGATGCATCCAAGCACCGTATAACCCCATGGAAAGTAAGATGCTGAGACTCATTGTAGGTCAGAGTGTTTGACCTTCAGATATTTGTGTTAGACACTGAATCAGCATAAACTGTCCATGGGACAGTGTGTGACCAACAGCACCTAAACATTATTATACCATTGAAGCAAATAAAACTGTTTCTAAAGTCAGACCTTTGTCACTTCCTAATTCTTGACTGTGATTTTGTGAAACTTTTAATTATCAATATTCAAGCAAAGGAGGTTTTACTTCTTGCAATAACAGTCTATTTATCCACAGTTTAAAAAGGAGTCGAAGATTACTGGTCACTAAGTATGTCCTGATGGTAGCTGTTTAATGAGGATAATTCATGAGTCCTGTGTCATCTTAAAAAGCAGCAGTGAAGTCCCAGTAAGCAAACAGGCTGTCTCTCTGTCTTCTGTTGCAAACTACAGTTTTATACTCTCTCTGTGACCTAAATCTTTGTATCCTCCAGCCTCCTTCTCTCCCTCACTTCAGTGAATGTCCCTTTGTGTTTCTGAGCTCATTACTTTCTCTGCAAATATGCTGCTTTTTTTTTTTGCCCTTTCTTCCAGAAAACTGAGCAATGTCATTCTTCTGACACATCATTTACTTCTTTCAGTGATCACTTTTCATCCCTTGTTTGATTGTGCTCTTGCCATGCTCTTGCCATGCTCATCCACAGTTGCTCTTCATGTGTTCCCTTCCTTGCCTTTACCTTGCAGAGACTTTCACAATTAGTCTTTTTTTTTTTTTTTTTTTATTATTGATTTTCTTCTTGGAATACTTGTTCTTTGAGAATATAAACAGAATATTGGGTAAAGCAACTACAAGATGTTAGGAGGTGTTTGTGGTCAGAAATGGTGTTGTGGCAATCTAAATCAGGGATGTGTTGCAGGGTATTTTGTTCCCTTTGGGCCAATGACAAAAATTCTGTTGATTTAGTTGGAACATTATTTACCAATACATCTGTGGGGGAGTTTAGGAACTGCCAATTATGAGCACGTGTGGGAGTAAAATGGACAAAGAAGTTTCCACGCGTTTTCAGGGATACTCAAGGTCAATCAAACAATTATACCCATGACTTTTCCCCATTTCTGGAGCAGATCACCTGGAAAAGGATGAAGAGATGACAGGATCTCTGATCTATGCTTTGCATCACTTGCTGAGGGGGATCCAGAAGAGGATAAATCCCTCCAGGCAAACAGATGCCAAATAAACCACATCTGTTTCCAGGACTGCAGAAGAAACACTGTGCTTCCTACTTTCTTGATTTATGCAGGGCTGATGTCCTCCATCACAGTTAAAACTTGGAGAATTTTTAAAGAATTATCTGAAGTACAGCACAGTCCTGAAAAGAAATAGATCTCGATACTTTAATATCTTCCTGATACATATAAAATTATGTCTCATTCTTTTTCCAAAGACTTCCCACTTCTTTTCCCCTCTTTTTTCCAACCATATCTCTTATAAAACTATAGTGGTCTGACTACTAGTTTTGCTGAACCGCTTTTCCAAACATTTGATTTTTAGTATATTCTTAATATGTCATTTCTTACAGGCAACAAACAACAGTATTTTATATTACATCATATTACTAGAGGCACTCCAAAACCACTTTAGTATGAATAGTTTCCATCAGGAAAATGAAAACAGATCTTTTTCTCCTGTAAACTGCTTTAACACATTTGAAATGAATAGTGCTGCTCTGAATAAGCTGAGAATGTGAACCAGTGGATTCTGCTCCATGTTACAGGGAAAGTTAATTTTCTTAATGAAATGACTTACGATGGCAGTAACATTCTGTTCAAATTCTCCTACAGCTTCTGCTTTCACGCCAGTTGTTCCTGTAGCTCACAGTTAAAAATGCATAGATTGCTTGATATGCCACACTTCACTGATTTCTGTACTTTGTATTAGCTCTGAAACCCTTGTGTTATCACAGTAATGATATGGTTCATCAGTTACCTGTAAAAGGCCAAACATCTCTCCTTTTTAGGTTACTATTTGTGCTTCCTTCTGCTTTCTGGAGCATGCAGGATGGTATGTACTAAAGAGTCTTGAGCAGGGTCCTATCTCCTAGGAGGAGACTGGGGAGGAGTGTGGTCCTCTAACACTGTGCTTGGTGTTAGAGATCTGGTGATTAGAGGCAAAAAAGCATAAAAAAGTCTCAGACATAGAATCATAGAATCATAGAATGGTTCAGGTTGGAAGGGACCTTAGAGATCATCTTGTTCCAACCCCCCTGCCATGGGCAAGGACACCTCCCACTAGACCAGGTTACCCAAAGCCCCATCCAGCCTGGCCTTGAATACTTCCAGGGAGGGGGCATCCACGACTTCTCTGGGCAACCTGTTCCTGTGTCTCAACACCCTCACAGTGAAGAATTTCCTCCTTATATCTAGTCTAAATCTACCCTCTTTCAGTTTATAAACATTACCCCTTGTCCTGTCATTATCTATCCTTGCAAAGAGTCCTTCCCCAGCTTTCCTGTAGGCCCCCTTCAGGTACTGGAAGGCTGCCATCAGGTCCCCTCGCAGCCTTCTCTTCTCCAGGCTGAAGAGTCCCAGCTCTCTCAGCCTGTCCTCGTAGGGGAGGTGCTCCAGCCCTCTCATCATCCTCGTGGCCCTCCTCTGGACCCGCTCCAACAGCTCCACATCCTTCTTGTGTTGGGGGCCCCAGAACTGGACACAATACTCCAGGTGAGGTCTCACGAGAGCAGAGTAGAGGGGCAGAATCACCTCCCTCGACCTGCTGGCCACGATTCTCTTGATGCAGCCCAGGATGTGGTTGGCCTTCTGGGCTGTAAGCGCACACTGCCGGCTCATGTTAAGACACTGCCGGCTCATGTTGAGACACTGCCGACTCATGTTGACATAGTCCCTTATCTCTCCTACAACGACAGAAACCCAACCGTCTCCAATGCTCTCTTTCCCAACAGATGTTCTCCCTGCCTTCTCCATCATGCCTACAAGGTGACACCATGAAAGCATGAGTAACACTGCTCATTGGCAGTGGGAGGTAAATCTCGGAAAAAAGCTGGTGGGAGGGGAGATCAGTCCTCAGATACTGCAGCAGCAAGCACAAATCCTGACAGTTCAGAGATGCTTCCAAAGAAGTCTTACCACAGGACATTTATAAAAATGTAGTTACAGTCAGAGACCACTGGCTTGTGCATCACTGAGTCTGACAAAAACAGTGAGAGAAAATATCAGCATTTTTGCAAATTGTTGTCAAATGCTGAGCTTGTGCATAAGTTAAAGAGACAAAGAAGAGAAAGAAAAAAAGAGCCATTCAAATGAGAACTTTGGAGCACCTCTACACCAGAATCATAAAGTGGGACATAATCCTGGGGGGAAGTAATAACTGTAAAAACAACAGTGGAGTTGTCCTTGTGGTTGGATGAGTTCGACTCACCAAGTCAACCCATCCCAGGAAACTTCTGAAGGGCAGAACGTGAGAGGACACCGTCATCTATCTTGCCTGAGCATCGCTGCCTGCTCCAGGTAGTGGGATTTGCTTTCTGTTTTCTAACTGATGAGCCATCGAAGAAGGTGCTGGCGCCCCTGAGACTCCTAATCCTTTACGGATCTGTAGATGACACTCCATCTGCTTCAGGAGTGGAAATCTCACCTGCATGGCAAGTACCATCATGCTGGTACCTGCGGACATAATCTGGATCATTGATGTTTCTGCTCATTTAGTGATCACACAGCCTCAAAGCGTGAAGAACCCCTTTGTCCTTGGTCCTGTGGCATAGTCCATTTTTAGCTTTTAAGGATATTCTGGGAAAGAGAAAAGAGAAAAAAGAAGAAGAGAGAAAAGAACAGAACCAAAGCATGTTTTTCTCCATTACCATAAAGAGGGCCTGTGAATGCACGGTATTAGAATCCCAAAAGCTATTAAACTCCTTAGTGATGGGAAACAGATGGAAAATAAGACAAAAGAATTCACAACTCATGTTAGACTGAATTGAATTCCTTTAATTTCACACAATGAATAACATATGAATAGGATTAACTTTTTTTTTTACTTTTTTTTTTTTTAGTTAAGTGCTCTATACTGTGCTAACCTGATTTGGTAGCGAAAAGACTGAGCTTTGTTTTAGAAAAAAATGTTTAAAAACCAACATCTAAGATCATGAAGGAGCATGACATTAAAGCATGCCAGATGTATCTAAGCCTCAAAGAACATCAAGTCCATATCCATTTTAAATGTACAAAAATGCTTCATGAATAAAAACTGTTACAAAAAGAACATTTCAAACAATGTACAAGTTTTTTTTTCTTGCCTCTATATTCAATAAAATACAAATACATTTTTTTGCTCTAAAATATGTTTACATACAATCAAAGTAGAACATGCAAATTACACTTTAAAAAAGGCTTTTAAAAACCACTTATGAATACAAACTAAAAATTAGCCAGCACGACTTATAGAACAATCTTGTGCCCCATTTGTTTGATTTTTAATTTTTTTTTGAAATACAGTATATACATATTTAACACTTCATGTGCATTTATTATTTAAGAAATAGCTTAAAAAAATAAAGAAAAAGAAAAGTAAAACAAACCAACATGGGATTGAATGGCTTCCCCATGTTGTCCAATTGGCAGCTCTTTTTATGTTTTTACATTTTTTTTCTTTTTCTTTTTTTTTCTACGTAGTGTTTTATGCAACCTAGGCAGGCATCTTAAGGAGATCTCAAATGTGTCCTTTGTTGAGATGTGCTTCTAATTTTCTCAGAACTGCTGCACCCCAGTTTTTGGGTGATATGGAAGGAAGAGACATTGCAAAGACATGATGTTTGTTTTCCCATTTCAGTAAATCATCCTGTTCTTTTTTTTCTTTTTCCTGTCTTTTTTTTTTTTTTTTTCCCTTCAGGATACTTTTTAAATGCACTTAAGTGCAGTCCTGAATCAGGGTGTGTGAAAATAAGAATTGGGGAAATCTTTGTGTATGGAACTGTTACTACTATTTAGTCGTTGTATTGCTGTAGCACTCAGAAGCCCCAGTAATGAACCAGCATCTTGTATCAGATGCCGCCAAAAGAATGCAGCAACACAAACCAAATATTCTACATGGATGGTCTAAAGAATTGCTGTCAAGTGGAGAGGCATGTGTCATGCTGTATGATGATACCCTAGCAACTGATTACTATTATGACTTTTTTTTCCTTTTTTTGATAGTTACCCAAAAACATGCAAGGTGCTTCACAGAAAATGTAATAGTGAAGGGCGCAAGAAACTGGCAGTACGAAGCTCTTGGAGACACAAGTGGTCATTTATTTTCTTTTTCTCTCTATCCCCATACATTTATCCCCTTTCTTGGTTATACAGTTGTTGAGGAATATAGAACTCACAAAGAGGATGTAAATCCATGAGATCATTTCATATAGCTGACAGACGTGATTCTGTTTTGCGTTTTTATTAAAGCATGCTGAAACGTGTTAATCTGTGACACGATGGAGGTCTTTGACAGGTCTTTTTGGTCTTAATAAGAAAAAGGGCTTTCACCCCAGTTTTATACAGTCCTTGGAAATGTGTGGAGAGAATTTAGAGAGTTCCTCAGTAAAACTTCCTAGTGGTAGGGGGGAAAAAAATTAGAAAGCTCATTACTGGAATATCATTGGGTAATAAACTGCAGGAGTGGGATTTTAGCCTTAAGTCCTAAAACTAAATCCTTTATGATCTGCATGTAGTACATCGCCTTATAAAATTATTCTGTCAGCAACTTGCTTATCATATTTATAGACTATGCAATATGTAGAACACAAATTATGAGTGCCATCTAGCAATATTTCCAGCCTCCTTTCATACAAATTAACGAGCTAATCTTGCTGACATCTGGAATTGGCTGCACTGGCATGTTGTTTGGACAGTCAAGACTGTACCACAGCACTATGCTTTCCCAGCATCTTCTTTCTAAGAAAAACAAATCTTGGGCATCTGGGCTACGGCCTATCTTATGTAGATAACTTGCATCGATCGAGTCTCAAACCTTACCTTTAGTTTTAGTAGGATCGGAAGTGCCTTTTTATTTTTTTTCTGCCCTATGTGAAATACTCACTGAAGGATATATGAGGGTGTTCTTTCCAAGTGGATGCTCTCCTAAGGCATTTTGTCCCTAGCAGCATCTTGGATAGTAGTTTTTGGAAGGATAAGAGCATTTTCATGGAACTATTTAGGTTGGAAAAGATCTCTAATATCATCAAGCCCATTCCCCTAGCAGTGCCCTAACATAGTACTGGGTCTGAAGCTGAGAACTTCATGCTGTTCAGTAATCCTCTCTGGCAGGGCTGTGTCCAGAAAGACTCAGACCATCCAGTCCTTACTGTCACTTTGTAAGGTCTGATGCATCTTGAAACCTCACTGGGCACTCAGTTTTGTTCTTTCAGACCTTTGCTCTGCTTGCTACACATTGAAATGTCCTTCAATGCTAACAGAGATCACTAAAGATGAAACTAAGGATAGATGGCTTAGTTTTAGCTTATAGGCTACCTGTAATACCAAACATTCTTTCCTGAATTTTAAGAAACACTGTCAATTACTTTCAGGCCCAAGGGAAAGATATTAAAATAAAGTTTCTGAATCAACTAAACCTCACTCTGATGCTTTTTAAGGCAGAAGGGAGGAGGTGGAAGAGGAATAAGCATTTTTCCTGCAGTCCTACATCTTCAGTTAATAACACTGTACTGATTCGAGAGAATGGAAAAGAAAAGTTGGTTGTAACAGAAGGAGCAACCACTTAGTTTATTTCTAAGCTGCATTAATTGGAAACAGAAAGCACAAATGAGTGTGAAGAATGATGCAAAGCAAATTGGAAACAAAATTCTATGATCCATCTTATCAGTTCTAGTGAGATAGGATCTCAAGATTCATTCCAACCTTAAAAAAAAGCAAAAACCCTCTCACAGCTGCCCAACCCCAGTCCAAACCCCAAATGCATTCAGTTTTAATAAGCTAAGGTGCTATCACAGAAGAAAAATCAGTCTCTAAAATAATGAGTTGTATGTTTACAGTGTTACTTTAACACTATAGTCTTGATATGATCTTTGTAAATAAATAACAGAATAGAAATGTAATTTTTTGTGGGGTCTTTTTTGTTGCCTTTTATTTATTGATTTTTTTTAATGTCGTGCTATTTGAGTTTTGTTGGCAATATGCCAATTCAAGGATTTCTCAAAAAAGTAAATAACAGTTGGCTTGCAAATCATCAAATAATTTCACTCCCCACTCCCATGCTGGAATTTTCCCTCCCACCTCCCATTTTAGTATCTATCTTGCCATGCCAGGTATTGAGTGTACGGAAGGACTTTAAAAAGAAATAAAATAAAGTTGAAAGTACATATTTCAAATTTCAACAACTAACTGTTTTTTAAAATAGTATTGTTACTGCAATGGAACAGCTTCACGTTCAGTCTTTGTTTGAGTTAAACATTTTAATTGGGCTGTGGAAATGAAGCTTAGGTATTTTACCCAAGTTAGATCAATGGCTAACGTACAACTCGAATGAGAAATGTACAATTTGAACTGACCATTTAAAGAGACGATTTGTCACACACAGTTTGCATCCATGCAGACTGAGAGCTTTATAATTACATTATGTACAAAAAAATTTTTTTTAAGTTTATTAAGGCAACCACAACTTGGAGAACATGTCCAAAGTGGCATTAATACAATTGCAGTGGTGATACCCTCTGAACATTTTTATTTTTATTTTCAGATAAGAACACTTATTCCTTTTCTTTTTTTAAGAAATAATTGCCAAGAAATAACCTATTTTCCATAGGGTTTTGTTCTCTATTTTTTAAAACAATCTACTTTATCTATTGTCTTTAAAAGTACATATCAAGGCATTGCTACCCAATGCAAATAATTTGGATCCTGGATTTCCCATCAATTTCACTGGAAATTGCAGGTGGTAAAAACTGGAAGGTTTGGGCCCTGTCTTTTTACTCTATTTATCTCTTCTATTTTTTTCTTTTCTCTTTTTTCTCTTTTTTTTTTTTTTGGTGGTTTTGTCCATGTTTACTAAAACTCTATTCCCCAGAAGTGTCTTGCTGTTCTCTACTCATATGTACCGAGCATCAAAACAACTTGGTTGATGGATGACCCCTTTTTCACATGCCAATGGAAATGCCAAGTTGCTTCGTAGAAATGTGCTATCATAACTGAATATCCATGTACACCTTACTTGAAATGTTGTGATATTCTGTTGTTCCTTGGGATAGCACTCGGAATGAGTGTGTGTGCGTGTAAGGCTCTACTTTTCTATTGCCTATATTGCAGCTAGTTGTAACTAGGCAAGTAAATGAGAAAAAAATATATAGTTCTAGCAGGAGTCAGGCATTTTGGGTTATGCTGCCCAAAAACCTGGTAAGTATATAAAACTGAAAAAAAAAATGCAAACATATTTTAACCAAGATCACAGTTGAGAAAATTACACTATTTTTTTTGTTGCTTTTTTCTTATTTTTTTCTTTTTTTTCTTTTTTTTCTTCTTTTTCTTTTTACAGTGATTTCTACTATGTTATGGTTATTCTTAGTTTCACCTGGCCTGCCAAACAGAATTGGAGTTGAGCATGCAGCCCTCGCAACAATGCTCAGCTCTCTGCAAGGACGACCTCCCGCCTTCGGGTATGGTGTGAGCACAGCAATACTGAGATGCTGATTAGTTTTGGAAACTGCAAAGTAGACAATATCCCCAACTTAGAAACACCCCCCCCCATTATCCCCACCTTTCCATCCCCTCACCCTTTCCCCCTCTTTCCTGGGGGGGCCGGGGCCGAAGTGATGAAGAGGAAAATGTGATCCCCAGCTCTCCATAATGAGTTTTGGCCACCCATGGGACAAGTCCAGTGCTGCCATGGGGGCAAAGCAGACTGCGTGTCTTCAGTCTGTCAGTCCTGACGTGCTCTGCTATCAGCACTTATGTCCAACAGGGTACGTCGGCCTTAAGGAAGGCCTTCACTTTCACTTCCTCTGCCTTTCCGGTGCCGCTTCACTTTCATGTCATCTTCCTCCTCCTGTGGCGACTTGCTCTTCCTTTTCCCAAGCCTGGGTGCACGGGGCAGAGGCAGAGGGGGTGGTGGTGGAGGAGGAGGAAGAGGAGGAGGTGGTGGTGGTGTTTCTCGAGCCATGTGTATGACAGCCTCGATGGTGGCCATGATGGTGTCTTGAGTGGCCGCTTGCTCCAATAGCAATGGATTCAGTGTCGGTCTCTGACCTCTTTTGCTGGGAAGGTCAATACATTTTTCCAGAACGGGCATTTGGTCTCTGGAATCTTCATCAAAGGAGAGAGGTTGCTTACGGGGACGACCCCGACGCTTCTTGACAAAGTTATTGCCTGTTTTTGATTGTCTCTGCAGCCGCTTGGCTTTCAAGATCTTGTTTACATGATCCAGGTTCTTCTTTGTGGACAGGATCTTGGTGTAGTTGCACATCTTGCGAACCTCACACTGGATTGCTTCGATTTCACGGCGCTTGAACCTTTTTTTCAGCGGTGGACTGGCTGTTGGGAGACAAAGACAGAAACAGGACTGGGTCAGATAACAGTGAATAGAAACTATCCTTCACCCACATTCAGTATCATAAAGATTAAGAGCTATCAATCCCAGCAGGTTGAATATGACTATTGAAGATGCAGAAGCTGTGAGAAAGGACTCTGCACAGAAGAGCAGGGTTTTTTTTGTTTAAAAAGAGGTAATTTATTACAGTCCCAGAAGAATTGCTCTTTTACTGTTCTAGATCTGTTCTAGATGAAAACCCAACTTTTTAAGTAAGTTGCTCTCAGAGCTATCTCTGCAGTTCTCTTCACTTCTAAGGCAACAAAACTTTTCTAAAGCAGTGTTTTACTGTGAGTTTGATTCAGCCTCATTCCTAAGCCTCTAGCTGGAAGGGAAGAAAGGGCTGCTTAGCATAGGTATCACATTGGCCCATCATAACAGTTAAACTTCATGTACCCCAAACACGTACTCCTAATGTCCTCACCCTGGTCTTTAATGCCTGACATGGATATCAGATAGTATATAAGAAGTGTTACTGAAACTAGCTGGCAAAGGGAAATTCTGTGGCTTACTTCATCTGTGTTAAATCTGTTAGTTCTACTTGGATTTCTTTACTATCATCTCTGTAGGAACTCACTGAAACTACTCAGTCAAGTAATTGACTTTAATGGCCCCTGAAGTAAGCTTACTCCTGCCTGGTTCTGATCACTTACTTTAGATCTGAATGAAGTCCAAAGAAGTTAAGTCTCTTGCCAAGGTCACACTGTGAGTCATTGTCAGAGCTAGAAAGAGAGTCCAGTATTTGTTGGCTCCTGGGCCTTTACTTAGGACATGAGACCTTGTTTGCTTTTCTTAAATTGGTTCATTGTCCTTTAATGAACATGGCATCTGTTCAGAGTTCAAGATGTACGTGTGGATTATAACTACCGTTACGTGAGAGAGACAGAATATGTTAATTCTGCTATTGCAGAACTTGATGCTTCCTTTCACTCCTAACATATCCATTCTGCACTGCTGGAAATGAAATGATAGATTTCATGACTTCTTTCCAGTAAAGAATAAAACATCCCACTAAATTAACCTCAGCCCACATCTACTTGCAAACTTAATTTACACCTGACTGTCAAGCAGTCATTTAGGTTTGAAATCCTTGATGTTTCCAGAGCAGCCAAGATTTTGAGAAAGATTCATTTGGGGATTATCACTTCTTCCATGACTAACAGGATAATCTTCTACTGGTAGCTAAAAATGAAGTTGCTGTTGTTGCAATTTCTGTAGATAATCAGGAACCATCAAGTGGCAGAATCTTCCCTAGCTCGCTGTGGCAGATTTGGCATACAAACCTTACTTACTGTCCTCCTCTTTTGGACAACATAAATTATTGGCTCTTATACCACCATGTTGCTTGGATTCAGCAAAGATCTTGCATAAACAAACCCAAATTACAATGCAAGAAGTAGGAGTGAGTCATAAACAAAACACAGACATATGTTCTCTTATAAATAAAGACCTGGATGGCCAACTTCCCAAGGCCTGGTTTTCATTAATTACAAAACAAAATACATTTTCCATATGTAACCCACTCCCCACACCAAAAAGAAAAATAAAACCCACTTATAGTCTGTGATTCACAGAGGACAAAAGAATAAAGGAATGCAGTCATTTTGGTACCAAAGAAAAAGAGAAAGGAAATTAAATGTCCAAATTACTAGGGAGTAATTAGTTGCACAAAATTCCTCTCAAGTAGGTCACCCCTGGAAATTGTGGATGTAAGAGCCCTAAAGGCAAGTGGCAGTGGGCTCTTTTTCAGTCATCTGATCAGAAAAGTTAGACTCATGTCACACAAAACCAATACTTTCGGTGGCTTCTGTCATAACTAACATATAGAATCCCAATATTTCAGTTCTGAGTATTCAGCTCCTCTCATACCAAATCCTGAGAGAATCTTTAGAAGATCTGAGAAATCACTTTACACAGCATTCAGTGTCCACGTGTTGCCTTTTATCACTATTGTCACAAGCCACTTGCAAAACTTTTCAAAAATTTTCATGTTCAAGATGCAATTTTTTTTCCAGAATGTATATGATGGAAATCTTGCAGATGGGAATTTTAGCAAAAATACAGGACAAATTGCAAAGCCAACGGTGGAATTAGTAAAATTGTCATAACTCTCAACTTTAATTGGGAAAATAGCAAGCCAAAGGACAGGAAAATAATTTGAAAAGAAAGATCTACAATATTTTATGTCTTTACTGAGATCTGTCAGTATCTGTTATTTCTGTAGCTCAGTTTTACCATCCTATTGCAGTCAATGGAGATCTGCTTTGTACGAGCAGTAGAAGATTCATCTCTACTCTTCTCCTTCTAAAACTAGAATTTAACGCCTTTTGAGATGACCGTGGGCATCATCCTGGTACCAATACTGAATAAAAAGAGTGCAGATCTTCTGTTGGTCCTGCCAGCCCTGATGGATATTTTAGGCATCCAAGATGTCCAGGATATTGAGGCTGAGTGGATCTCAATGGCGTGTAGACAGAGACTCAGTGAAGAACTAAGTTTGTCTAGTTATCCAAAATCAACCGATACATGAGCAGTTATGGGTAGATATCTACATATATATTCAAATCTATGAGCTGAACACCCAGTGTCTTCCTTCATGTTGTTTAGATACTTTCTTGCCTTCCTGAGAATGTGCAACCTAACAGACACTTTCATTTTGGACTGAAACTCATTTTCTCCCTAAAAAAAAAAAAAAAAAAAAAAAGAAAAAAAAAAGTTGTTCTGTGTTGGCTTTCTGCATTATTTTTTCTCTTGTAAGTGCTTTGGAGTGTTTATGGCTTTCTCAGGAAGCTTGTTAGAAGCTACTAATAATGCTTTTGCTTTTTTCCCTAGCAAGCTTCTGAACTTGAGTTCAGAGCTGTGTTATGTAGTCTGTCAATAGCCAAAATACGTCTTGAATAAGCAATAACCTTTCAAATCAGATTTTTAAAGCGTATATTAGGAAATCCCATCTTATATTGACTATTGAGAGTCAGGGACATCCAATTTTACGTTTGGAGAAGGGAGACTGTGGAAAGGAGTCTGATGGTTCTGCAGGGAGAAGATTTGATGAGGTGCGCATATGACAAAACATCAGGGAGATCTGCCAAAATAAACCACTATTGAAGTGAGAACCATTAGGTGCTATCAACTTATATGGAAGCTCTTGGTGAACAATCTTTGATACAAAATATTTTGCTATATTGCCATATGATATATTGCTCTGCTGAAAACCAAAGCTAAGTACTAATCTTTTCCATTTTATCCCGACAGATCTCGCTCAGCCCTGGATCCAGTTGGTCTGCATTGTTTTTAGGCTTTGTTGTTCTATTCCTGCACATTAATCAACTATTTGCACGTGGAAACCTTGCTCTGGTAGGAAGACTTTCCTGTCTCAATTTGGTAGAATTCATCTAAAAAGGGGTAAAGAGGGGGTTGGGCATAGTAACACTATGTCTGTACACAGGGATGGGAAGAAGTGAATATGGTCCTAAAGAGATGATACAACACAATTACAACCTCTAGGTGATGGAGTGCAAGGAGAAGACTTTGCTGCCTGGGCTCAGTAATCTGCCTACACCTTGCCAGGCTGCAGGGCTACACATTGCCTCTTCAAAGGCCTGAAGCTATTTGGAACAATCCAAACCAAAGTGAACAGAAACAAGAAACAAGTGATGGAGCACAGACTCAGCATGGGGCTGTGTGAAACTTTCCTTGCTCTGTGACTGTTCACACTTGTGGACATTTATCTGCTTACAGCTGTCAGGCTGCTTCCTCCTGGAACAGCTACAAGCAGAGGCAGCTTGAATTTGGCACTGCACAGAGGTGCTAGAAGAGACACCTTCTCCTCTTCACACCACAGGACCTTCCTGAAGGCTTGCAACAACAGAGAGGAGGAGGGCATAAGTGGAAAATTCAGGAATATGGAAAAAAGTGGTCAGAGCTCAACAAAAGGCAGAAATTGACCATCAGGAAAAGGCTGTCAGAAGAAAGCCTCCTGACCTCTTACAGAGAAGATCCTTCTTTCTGAGAGATAACTAGAAAGCAATTGGAGAGGGAAGCGGTTTGGCTTCCCAAAGCACAGATAGTTCAGATAAGCACTTGTATTTCTGAACTGCTTTCTGAAAGCCTTGCTCCATGCTATCAGACACGCGCACTGCAGTCCCTTTACAAATGTTCTGTCTCAAATGCTGGCTATGAAAGTGAACTGGAAAGTTACACCGCAGTGTTGCACATTGCTGCTGCTGCTTTCCATCCAATAAAGCTTTTGTAGTTTTCCTTCATTCTTTCCCTACTTGCCATAAAAACATTTACATTTACACATTTAAAATAAGGCACATGGATGCCCTGCATTGCCCACGGGAAGCAGATGCACTGTGACTCTATCTCACAGACAGAGGTAACTTAAAGTGACTGCAGGTCAAACTGGAAAGTCACAGAGGGTGGATATGATACCTGAAACGGCTTCTGAAGTAATAAGGGAAGTTCCTACCAAAAAAATATGTTTCTAAGGGTAGCTTAAAGGGTGCTGAACAACCCATTCCAGCATAATGATACTTAACAAGGAAGTGAGGCTAGGTATATCAGATGCTTTGGAAATTCTCTGTTGCTCCCCTAATTTTATTCTGGATGGCTTTGGTGTGTTTGCAGAACTAAAGATCAATCTTACTGCCTGTCACTCTTTACCCCTTCAGAATTGCCTGAGGACACTTGCAAGAACATCGCACAGAGAAGACTGTTTGCTCAACAGCTGGGCTCAGTTTGTCGACTTGGTTTGAATGGAAGGATTTTCAAAGACCTTCCCATTAATTACAGGAAACCCATAGCACTGTCCTGTTTTCCCATTAACACAGTTTCTTTCAGTTTTCACTAAATTATTTCAACATCTGGGTTACAGATAAACCAACAATTTAATTAGACTTCTGAAAATGGAAAGAATGAACTATCCAGTCAAACATACACTTTCATCTTGAAACTGATCATAAAATATTTGTGCATTTTCATTCTCCACTGCATTAAAAATCTGCCCTTAGTTTATATATAGGAAAGCATTAGAGGCTAATCAGAGATGCCTGATTTTTTTATATAGAAATTTATCTTTACAGAGGCCACTGTACAGCCTGGATCCTTTGTTTTCACTATTTATTCAGGAAACTGGAGGAAAATGAAAAGGAGTGCACTGAAATACTACTTTCATTTGAATAATTAAATGTGTTATCATTCCACAACTCAGTAATACAAATAGACTTTTTGTGAATGTGGAATCAGATGTTTGACAAGACTAAAAAACTCCTACTGACTGCATGTAGGGTAATGTATGTTGGGTTCACCATTCACTAGAGACTAAAACACAATGCAAGATTAAATTCTCTATCTGTGCCCAAGAGACAGCATGATGATGACTGAATGACTCGGCTCAGTTTCTGACTGTGTAAAGCTATCACCTTCCAATCTAATTCCAAATAGAAGCACAAAATATAAGTTGATTGAAAAACATGTTACTCTGGCTTATTTATTCCTATATACTTTAAATCACTGTTCATTGCCCCAGACAATTTCACATATTCAAGACAGAATATTATGCTAAAATCACTGAAGTATGCAGAAAGAAATCTCAGCTGCTCCTTAGCTATTCACTATGTATTCATGTTACATAGATGGGAACATTCAAATAAATGAACAACAGGGCTGAGAAAGGATACCAAGAGCTTTCCTTCAGAGTCCCCTGCTAGACCACAGGGGCTGCTGTTACTTGTATCCTCATTATTGCACATGTGGTGGCATCTGAATAAAATAGATTTGATATGCCAATATATGATCATGGTAAGAAAGAGCTAAGAAAAATTACAGCCTGATTATCACATCAGATATGCACATTTGCAACGACTACTCAAATCAGGGAGAGCAATGAAAGCACATATTGTTCAGTGCAGTGTCAGAAGGAAGAAGGTGGAGAAGAAATAGAAGGGGTAGAGAGAAACAACTTTACCTGCTTCCGGTGTTGCTGATGGTGAAGGTAGAAGAGATAATACTGGAGTCGGCATTGCAACACTGTCTACAGCAGCTGGTTTCCTTCTGGTCATCATATTACAGGCAGAACTTTCCATTTTACTATGAAGTGAAGTCTGGTCTGCTTTTAAGTGGGCACCTACAATTCCTGGGGAAGAAGACAAAAATTTCGATGAATATAGATGAAGCAAACTGACCTCAGAATGTCTGGAATTGAGTCCTCAGCTGCTGCCTTCACCTAGTCCAAAATATTTTCATATTTCCTTGTATGTGCCTGGTTTCAAGACCTAATACAGTTTTGATACTCACAAGAATCATGATTTTTATACATTTCTAATACTTTTGCGTGACCGAGTACCACCAGTGATATCTATAAACAATAGTAGATGAACACAATAATTCTACATATTTATTTATTTATTTATTTATTCCTGCAAGGAAATACACTTACCTATACATGTTTAAATACAGACGTGCTTCCTAGTTCTATTCATTGGGATTTTTTGTTTGACATTCTCTGTGTAGTATAGTCTCCACACAGTTACATTCTTCCTTACTGTAATTACTTGACTCAATGTGTGTTTCATCTGAGTAAGGAGCAGCCATCAGTAATAGCCTCAGCATGTAATTCCCTATCTACAGCACATCAAACTTCTAAATATATTTTAGGAATCTTCTTCCTAATAAAATTCTACCTTACAACCCATCAAAGATGTAGGAGTTTAAAAAAGAAGAAAAAGAACACTTTGTCATACATTTATCTACTAATAGATTCTGATGGCATCAGAGTTATTCATATATAGATTACAACATGGAACTAATGAATTGTAGAAATATACAGAAGAGGACAAATATTCCAGGAAAAGAAAAACTATGTAAGCAAGGCTGATAAGTTCCTCCCTTAGCAATGTTTCTCAAGCTCTCAAGCTCTCTTATGATTTGAACTCTGATTTTTCTTTTTTTTTCTTGTAAATGTGTTAAATTTATACTTTTGGCTTTAAAATTTTACATGTTAGCTATCTTCCTGTCTAATACGTCTGAGTGTATATCCACCTGTTTATATTTAATATTTATGTGAGTTTGTATGTGTGCATATACTGCATATGCATCTATGGGTACATGAATTTACTAAGTGGAATGTCAGCAAAAATGGCACAGTATTTTCTACAGTAAAAGCGAGAAGTTTTTATTGATTTTAGAAAACTAGCATTGCTGTTTTACAAAAATCCTGTAGTTCTACTTTCATGAGACTGGAACAAAAGATGAAGACCATATTTTTCTCTGCTAACTTACAAAAGCCTTTCCCAGTCTCTGCAATAGTGGGCTTCAACATAGCCTCGACAGACACTCATTTTTCAAAGGAGCCCTTCTTATATCACTCCTTTTTTCAAATCTCAACCTGTACATCAACCTCAGAGAAAATATGTTAGATTTTGGCAATTAAATTGCAGGAAGGTTCATAAAATCACAGAAGAGCAGAAATTGGAAGGGACCTCTGTAGATCATCTAATCTAGTCCCCTGCTTAAGCAGTCAGCTAGAGCAGGTTGCCCAGGACCATGTCCAGTCAGATTTTAAATATCTTCAAGGACGGAGACACCACAATCTCTTTGGGCAATGAGAAAAGCAATATCAGCTTGGTCAGGGACAATTTCTGCTTCATAAATCTCTACTGTCTATTCCCAGTCACCTTCTTGTCTTCTTTATTTGTTTGGAAATGGTTTCCAGGATTATTTGTTCCATCAGCTTCCCAGGGATCAAGTCTGTAGCTTACTGGATCGTTCTCCTTGTCCTTATTGGAGCGATGCTTGCTTTCCAGTCCTCTGGATGCAGCCCTCTGGATCATTCTCTAACTAACATCATCTTTCAAAAAAAGTTGAAAATAGCCTCACAATAACACTGGCCAGCAACCTGAGCACTTTAGGGTACTTCCTGTCAGGTCCAATGGACTTATGCGTGTCTAGTCCGTTAAACTGTTCTCTAATTTGATCCTCCACCAAGAATATGTTTTCTTTCCTCACAGGTCTCAGGACCCTTGAATCTCTAAAGGCTTCTCTTACCAGGAAAGACCAAGGTGAAGAAGACATTGAATACTTCTAGGTCTTTTCCATGTCCTTTGCCATCAGTGTCTCTGTTCTATTCAGCATTGTGCTCACATTTTCCCTACTCGTCTCTTTTTTCTGCTGCTGTACCTGTAGAAAAACTGTGTTGTCCTTCTGCCCTGACTAAATTCAACTCTAGACTCCAACTTTAGCTTCCATAAGCCCATCCCCTCATGCTTAGATATTTTCTCTAAATTCCTCCAATTGTTCCTGCTTTCTCTTCTGTTTTGCTTGTTTTTCAAGTCTGACACTAGCCAGCAGCTAGTGCTTATTCATGCAAGTCTCCTGCTACTTTTGCTTGAATTGATGCTCCCTGTTGTGGAACATTCTTGAGCTTGGAGGAGGTAATTGAAAACCAACCAGTTCTCCTCGAACTCTCTTTTCTTGAGGGCCATATCTCACGATCCAGTAAGATTTTTCAAATCAGATTGTGGTCCTCCTTTTTGCTTTGTTTTCTTCTCTCCCACTGAGGTGAATATGAGGCTTCTTCTCAGTAACTAAAAAAGACCTCATCTCCTTCCTTCAAATCAGGTGGTCAATAGCAAACACTTGCTGCAACATTGTCCACATTGGTCTGCTCACTAATACTGCCACATAAGCTCTCAGCTGGTTCATCATTCATTCTCAGGTATTGCTCCATACCTTCCTGCTGTTTTCTCGTATCACCCTAAAACCTTGTCCTGCCAGCCTGGTCCACCACTTCCTCACTTGATTCTGGGTCACCATCTCTTTTCCCTGCCATTTCTAGTTTAAAGCTCTCCTTACCAGTTTGGCCAGGTTGTTGGAAAGGATGCTTTTACTTTATTTGCTCAAGTAGAACTCTTCTTTTCTTAGTGGTTCTCTAAACTCAGAGGGGATTCTATTGTCATGAATAAACAAACCACTTTTGCCAATGCCAGATGCAACAATGAGTTGTTGACATGCAGCATTTTCCCAGCCTTCCTCAGGCCCTTCCATCTCACTTGCAGGACTGGGGAGAAAACCACCTGTGCCCCCTGATCATAGTCCTTGGAGATGCTCAGTTCTGCTCGGCAGACTCCAGGACTCCACAGCAGTACTGCTGGTGCCCATGTGGAAGAACAGGAGTATTATCAGTCCAAGGGCTGCTCAAGCCTTGGGTACCTCTCCACAATGTCACTGATCCAGGCTCCAGGCAAACAGCAAACCTCCCTCAACAACAGGTCAGGTCTTCATCTCCTGCACCACTGTGTTCCCTGGCCACACCTGGATAGCACTTAGCAGTTCCTCAAAGAGTTCCTTAATGACCTTCAAAGAAGTTCTCAGAAGATCAAGAAGATCTCCAAGCAGCTTGCTGTGCAAACAGCTCTGTCTGTTTGCACAATCTAACTGATTCTACCATTGTCCTTGCATACAAAAAAAAAAAAAAAAAAAGAAAAGAAAAAAGAAAATATCAGCAAAACCACAGGTGGTCCCAAAAACTGTGGAAAAGATCTCCATTAGACTCAGGCACAGGACTGCACTGGTGAGAGGAGTCTAAAAGATTAGGGGCTACAGACAATAAATACGGAAGAAGAATCCAAATGAAAAACTTGTGACTTAATAAAGCAGAATGGATCTGAAAGCAGAAATAGACAGAACTGAGACAGAATTGCTGTCAAAGAGGTCACGGCTTGGTAGAGATATACTGAGGAATCTTTGCACATTAGGTTGCACATTCTCCCAGTGCCTCAAATTGAGTACTAAGCATCTCAGATTGTATCCATTCAACTTCAATCTCTCTCTGCTCAGCTTCTCTATTGCAAATGAGAACAATAACATACCCCTCATCTCAAGAGCAGTGCTGCGAAAATAAAATTATCAACATTCATGAAACATTCATCTATTCATAGCAAGGCTTAGAAATGTGGAATAAATGAGACAAGGGGTCACACACTGAATAACGAGAGGAAAATCAAACTACCAAATAGCTGTTCATTAGGTGAGTGTTATGCATTGAATAAAGCAATGTCCCATAACAAAACTGGGACCAGGTAATTATGCCTGTGTCATCCCAGCACTGTGGAACTGTACATATGCAAAAGTGAAGTTTCACCAACCCATAGTGCTTGAGTTTAAGACTTAACATTATGTTTTCATGAATGTAGGTTGTGTGCAAGAAATATGCGTACGTAGGTGCGTGAGTCAATACATATACATATATATGCATGTGCATGTAACAACCTCATAAATTCAACATCTGGTTCTAATTAAACTGAAGGGCCTATATAAAGAGCTGTATGAAAACATGCAGCTGTAACCTGTTGACCTCAATTGATAAAAAAAAAGTCTCTGTGAAGCTGTGCTTCAACATATCAAGGGACAGTCATTCATTTTTCAAAGGTAATCCCTCACAAACCACTTATCCTCTCAAATCTCTACCTGCACACAGTGTTTGCATTAAGGACCTTGATTTATGGATTCCCACTCCTTGGATGGAGAGGCCGACTTCCTGTTGCCGTGGTTACTTGGATCTTGGTTCAAGGTTAAACTACTCCCAAATCAAAATCAGTGGCAGGCACAGCATCTAACAGCCAGGTTATTGACTACCCTAGGATGCTTAAAGGTCAAAGACCAAAGAGCTGCTTACAGCCTTTGGGGTGAGTCAATATTTTCAATATTTTTATTCTGTTTCTTCTGAAGAAGTAGTTGCTGCTCAATTACCACCTATCTGGGTTTAGCAAGGTCATACAAATCATTGAGAAAAAATCCTCCCCTACAGAAGAGATACAAATGTAATGAATTACTTCAAAGTCTATGTGGCCCAATTGCAGCTCATCACTGGTGAATCATGGGTTCAGCCATCTGTCTTTTGTTTCATGCACTTGATTTCTTCAGCCTGTATCACTCACCTCACTGCAATTTGCCTCTGAATTGAGAAACAGGAGTAATTTATAGATTTAAAGCACACAACAAGGAAGAATCACTGTGTTTCTTTCCCATATACCAAAATGCAAGCTGAGAATTGTAGGCACCATTAGACAACCACGGAGTTGTAATGATTCTACTGACTACTACAGTAGTGGGTGGTTTGTCCCTCAAGCCAACAGACCCATTGATGCGGGATCATCACCTTTCATGGGAATACATCTTCTCATTTGGGGTGCTCTGTTTAAGAGATCTAACATAAGGAACCACCCCAGTTCAGCCCATATTTGAATCAAGTGGGAATAAATATTTCATAACACAGTTGGGGGGGGGGGGGGTCACCTTAAAATTCACCCCCTTAACCATGATTCCCGTGTATTTTATCCTTTATTTCTGCTCCAGACAGAGAAAGATGATGTGTCTGGGTGGCCTGTTTCAGACCTTTTTACCACTATTCAGTTGACCTTTGTTTATTTCCTCCAATTTAGAGCCTGCTTCACCCCATGAAAGACTCATATCTTAACTTTCCTGAGTCCTGCTGATATCACAGACAATAGTGCATGCACATGCAAGTGAGCAATGGGCAGCAAAGCGGGGAGCAAATCAATCATTACTTGTTAAATGAGAAAGGGCAAAAGGAAAGGACAGCTTCAAAAGCAAGGGCAGACACACATGAAGGAGATTATCAAGAACCCAGCAAAATAATGGCATGATTATAAATAAGTAATCATGATGATCATTAATAAAAGGGTGATCCACAAGTAGCGCTATTCTTGTTCAAGGCAGACTGACAGAAAGGCTGTGTATGAGGCAAAACGATACTGATGCAAAATGGGCTCTTTTCTTAAAGATTTATGGGTCCCCTGATACTTTGGATAAAAAACTGGCATTCTTCATCCACTGACTAAGCAACTTATGAGCTCTAGTTGATAATTAATACATTAATTTTAAAGGCTTAGTCGTTATTATTGTTGCTATTAAGTACTTACATTGCAAGTAATGTGGTCTATCTCCACAGTGCTAGTCTCTGTACAAATGGATTAATTAACTGTTCTTGCTTTACTGTTACAACATGCTCAGTCTGCTTGCTTCATTCATCTGTTTTCTTTCCTCTTGTACTTATATGGCGAGGTTGTTGGACAATGTTCGCCTTTTCTTCTTTTATTTGTATACAGAACCTAGTACAATGTGCAGCCAGGCTGGAACTCTAAGTGCCAGTTCAAAAGGGAAAAGTAGAGAAAATCAGTTGATAAAGTTGATCCCTGCAAAACTTCTGCTAGGGAAGATTTTTCTTTAGAGAGTACCTTGCATTGGACTTCACACTCACCACAGATTTCTGAAAAACTGTGGCTGTTCTTAAATTGTTTATGCATCCAACACATCCGAATATAGTTATCAGAAAACTCTTACAATTTTTCTCCCAGTCTCTTTGCACAATGAAGTCACACAATGAAGTTGTGCAGGAATATACATCTAAACAGTAAGTTAGTCACATTATTTGCATTTTGATAACTGCTGTGTTTTGAATAAAGAAGCTGAAGTCTTGTATCTGAGTGGATCTTTTTTAAGGCTAATTTTAAATAAATCAGTCAAAAAACTTTGGTATTGCATCATGTTCCAGAAGGGAGAACTGAATTACTGTGTGATAAATGTAGTTAAGGAAAGTAATTATTCTTCTTAAAGTAATATTATTACCTTTCTAACTTATGGAATTCATTTCTCTGGATTCTATTTGACGTGTATTATCACTTTAAAATAACTGTACTTTCAATGTACAGCACAGCTTTATGGCTTCAGGTCCTTTTATCTTCCTTTTTTTCCACTGCCACATTGGAAACTGCAAATTTCACCTCTCCTATGAAGGATTCTCTATTCTACAGGATGTGTCCCTCTGAATAAAACCAAGTTCCTACAGAATAATAAAAAAACATTACTCTCACTGCCAAAAGGCAAAAATTTAAGACAGGGAAACTGCTTTATAAACTGTTTTATAACAGCTATTTTCCTAATTCTTTCTTCTTCTTCTTTTTTTTTTTTTTTAAATCAGGATATCTTTAAAGAGAGAGGCAGAGAGAGAAAGCCATCATTAGATAGATCTTCTGATCTTTATCTGCAGTAACACAGTCAGAAGAGCTAATGCTATGATGATAGCTTTGAAATCTCTTAGGAATTGGATAAATAGAAGCGATAGTGATGAACTCCCAGCTAATAAACAGAGAGTGCTTATTTCTGCAGAATGATCAATTTCCAGATGTCCTGAGGCTTGTCTGATACAGTTGATTTACTCATTCTCCCTCACTTCACTAATAAAGCTCAAGTCCAACATCAGATTAGAGAAGAGCCAGATTTCTTAAAGGGGCAAGAGGAGGGCTGGCATCAAGGAACACAAATGCTGGGAGACATACTAATCTCTTCTGCCTCCTCCCATAACCACCAAGCTGTCTTAAACAGCTGCCTTATTCTGCTGAAATCATACACTTTATCCACTTTGGGTTAGTACAGTAATACAGACAATTAATTTGTTATCTTGTTAGTGGAAATTTAATGCAATGATCTAAAAGAACTCTTACATATTGTGATAAACTTTAGTGCCTCCAGGGCGCTTCTCTTCCGTAGGACTCATTTCACATCCCATCCATTATGTAAATGAGATGTGGAAATAGTTTAGCTCCCCTAATGTATCTGTACACTGATGGATTGCAGAAAGTCAGCCCCACTGAAACTAATGAGGTTAAATGCATCTTGCCATTCCTTTCTACTTGGGTGAATCTCTGTGCCTGAGTTCAAGAAACTCAGCGCAAGTCTTCCTCTTCTCTTCTTTATGACGATAATTTTGTTTCCTGACAGGGATCCTAGTGGCAATTGCTGCGTACCTGAGGTCTCACAAGGCATTCCCTGCAAGCAGGGAAAATGCTATTGCTATATACAGCTGTGGGATTGTCTGTAGAGGCTTCAACACATCTTCCACTTCTGGGAGGTGGGTCTCAGGACTGCACGAAGCTGCAGTGGCATGGATTATTTGAAAACCATGTAGCTGTTGGCATTATCCGTGCAAGAACTAAGTCTGAGGTGGAAAGAATAAGAAAATATTATTTTGCTGATCATCAGGATGAGTCTCAAGTCCCCTCGGACCATCCAGCTGAGAGAATGAACAGCTGTAATTTGATTTAGAAGGCCAAACTTCCAATTGCTTTCAACGTGTATTTGTTATCAGTTAGGCTTTCTAAGAAAGGGAGTCTTGAGCCTTGCCTTTTAGTTTTATTTACCTGTTGTTTTTTCCCATGGAATCCTCCATCTCATTCCCTTCCATTCTCTTCTGCATATTTCCAACACGAAAACAGATGGGACCTCAATCAGGGAACTGAGTGATAATGGATGTGCATTTTTTGGTCATGGAAATTAAAGTGATGTGTGCTGGGAAGTTCAGTCCTTCAAGGATTGAGACATGAAAACGGATTGAATGGAGATGGTGGAAGAAGTTCAGGTGCTAGAACAGCATAGAACAGTGACCCAAGGGGGCTGTGAGTATGCTTGTGCTCAGTCTTCTCCAGCATGCTTGTCCTTCAATTGAGTAGCATTGTCATTTGAAAAAAGCATAGAAGAAACCACCAAAGTTGGTCATACCAGGAACCGATGAACCTATGACATAAGAATTTCCAGGAAAACTTGGAACAAAGTAGATCGTGTTATTGTCAGATGACAGCAGTCAATATACGTAATGAGAGAAAAATCTGAGGGTTCAAAAGGCTAATGCAGAGTCCAAGGCTCCAACATCTCAGGCCTTGTGAACACAGATTTAATCTACATATCAATGGGTTCAGACTCAAAGATTTGTCCTGCCCAGACTCTGGAACTTTCAGTTGAGCAGAAAGGTATCGTTTATAGTTGCTGGAGACAGACAGACTAAAGAGAGAGAGACAGAAACTGATGGTGCCAAAGAAATGAAATTTGCTGTGAAATATTTCAGTGAATGAATCATTTAATACGCAGTGATGAAGGACTAACTTCTCTTGCAATGGGGGAAGGACAAACATTAAAATATTTTAAAGATGAAAAACAAAAAGAAGTGCTTGAGGAAGCACAGGAAGATGTGCTGGAAGAGTGAGATAAAGGGTTCTTTTTTAAGACATAAAAAGCCATTAAACTTTCTGAAGAGCAGAAATAATAATAATAAAAAAATGTATCTAGCAGCAAGAACCAGCTTAGAGATGAGTAGCCACACTGAAATGAACTGTCATAGTGTATGATTATATGCTCACTGGGGAGGAAAGAAACAGGAGCTAGGATTTCTTTCTCAAGTACACAGCTGAGGAAAGACAGATGGGGGAATTTCAGTCCGTAAGTAATGAGAAAAGTCAAGGGTGGTGTTTGGAGTTGTTGTTTTTCTTAACAACAGGGATGATCATTTTTAAATGTGGCAGATAGAGCTGATATCCCCTAGGCAAATGGAGTTGGGAACAGTTTGTATTTATCACAGATTAAATAGGACAGTGACAGCTTTGGTAGGAGAGTGCTGGCATGAAACATGGGCAAAAGAGTCAAGTTGCTGGTGGGGGAAGATGAATAAGGCACCAGAACAGGGCTGGTGTAATGATGGAGTCATTTTTCAGGCACATCTAGTGTAGAAAAGGTGATGAAAGCTAAGAGAGGTTAGTAAAATAATTAGCAAAAATCTTGCTGAACAAGTTTGACTAAGATACCTCCACTGAGAACACCGAGTGAAATGTTCCTCCAGAAATTATACAGCTTAGGTCCTCCCTGTGCATGCATCCAATAAAAGTCGATAGCTGTGTAATGCAAAATCTTAGCAGATATTTTTTTCATTACAAAGAAAATGTTGCATTTGCATTACAACTATTTAAGTAGCCTTGTAGAAATGTCTGTGTTAGAGAGGTAAACTGTACCAGGGATGTCACTGGAACCCAGCTGCTCATTGTACAAAAGGAAAACCAAAGAATCAGGTGGGCATCTTCACCATCTGGCTTAGTTCAGAAATATCTGACCTTCTCTCCAGAGGGGTTCACACCTTTCTAGTCACTGCAGCTGCAATCAAAGACAGCTGTGTCACAGTGGTAAGCGCTTGGGAACAGGTGGGATAAGGTTAGACAAAAATACTTTCCCTGAAGTCAGTCACAGAGCTGATAACAGAATCCAAGACTGCTCACTTCCCAGTTAGAATCCTTCCTGCTGGGCAGCCTGATAATTTCATTTTTCTTCTTTATGTATAGCAGGCTATGCTCCAGTTCATACAATGAGAAATACTCTAAGAACAACATGCATTTGAAGTAAAATATCAACTCTTAATGGAACTCCCAGTATGCCCTACAGTCTAGGAGACTGTAATAGAAGAGTTTTATTTTTAGAAGGTCTCGTGCTGACTTTGTTTTAATATCTGAGTCCATTTATCCCACTTTAATGCTGATTTATCACTAAAATGAGTGTTTGCTTTATCAGCACCAGTGATGAAAAATAATACACACTGGGAGTGCATATATCGTTCTTCTTCTTTCTCGTTTTCTATATTTCAGATTAATAGATATGAGGCATTTTTTTACCTTTCATTCTGAAAATCACACTAATTGATTGCAATATGAAAACCGAAATCTATTTAAATAGATGTATAGGTAAGATCATAAGTGTTATTACCAATTAACCTCAGTGACAGAAGTTTAATAATTAGTTAGCACTATAGTATATGATGCTTTAATTGTTACTCTATTCTAATGGCATTCTGAAAAATCTGTATTTCTCTTGCATCCTATGAAAAACCTCAGTGATAACTGTTGCTGTGATACAAACTCTAGTGTGAAACATTTGGATCTGACTTTTTTAAAAAGGAAAATACTGACAGGAAATAATTGAGAGTGATTTTCATTAAAATTCTCGCTGGAGAATGTTTCCTTTAACAGTGTAAGAAGAGTGGCAGAGATACCACGTGTATTAAGGTCAGAGAATGCCTCCATGGAGTATAGACACAAGAAGGGATCTGACTGATGAAGAAGAGGTCAAAAAGGTGAAGAGTGCAAACTGGAATGAAATAGGAGATAAAGAGCATACTGGGAAAACCCTAAATGCTTTTAACCATTGACATTTGGAGTTATGCTATCGGCTCAAATGCTGCACGTCTATGCCAATACCACTCCAAATTTCCGGAGCACTTCTCTGTGTAACTTTAGTGCAAGCTTGTCTTCAGTTTTCACATTTAATAATACTTAAACGAGATGATTATGTTCTTCTCCAACGAATTTCCCTCCCTATAACCATATATACTACAGCACAAGACAGACCAAATACAGAAAGATCTATCAGGGTGGAAATATATTCCCTTTA
The DNA here is from genome assembly GCA_013396635.1 of Penelope pileata. Taxonomy (NCBI): domain Eukaryota; kingdom Metazoa; phylum Chordata; class Aves; order Galliformes; family Cracidae; genus Penelope; species Penelope pileata. The sequence continues at coordinate 319,367 of WBMW01003444.1, read as the reverse complement.
AGCATCCAGAAAACTCTGGGAGAGCATCATCTCAGAGCAAAGATGATGCAAGCAGAGCTTTTCATTAATTATAATTGCTTTTCTGGTGTAGTGGAATTTTGGAACAAACAACAAAATGGGAAGTTTTGACAGTGGCAGAATCTGTTGAAATTCTGACTCTGAATGAGATTTTGCTACCAAGCATAGTATCTCCAACTTCTAAGCTTGAAATGAAGTTGATCTTGTCTATTTCCCAGTAAGAATTTACCTAAGGATAGTTCCAGATTCAGACAATTGTTCACAACACTTGGCCTTGCAAGTTCTGTAGAAAATCTAGAATTCTTGGAGGAAGAAACCTAACAGCATTCTCTATAGCAGTTTGGGCATGAAAAGCCACACAGTGTGGCTTTGTTTTCTCCTACAGGAACAACTGTCCAGTAAAATATCTCAATCACTTTCAATACTTTCAGTTTTGCCTGCAAAACCAAATCGTTGAATTTTTACTTGTGCCCTCTTTATGGCATTTTAAGAAGTGGTTCATCTCATCTAATTTTAGGTGGCTTCAGTCCAAATTTCTGCATGAGAACTATGTATCTAAGCTCCTGTTACAGGCATCAGAGATCAAATTAATAGACAAAAAGGTGGAATGAGTGATTCATCTGAAAAAATAGGGGTTTTATTTATTCCAAAACAAATTACTCTGTAGGGTACGTTTACCAACTGTAATGGAAGTGGAGGCATCTAACTCAAATAGCCGTCTTCTGCTCTAGGCAGATTTTGGTGAGAGAATCTGTCCTCCTGGAAGCTCCATGGCCACATGTCCAACTCCAGGTTTGCATTCCTTACACATAAACAGAAAGGCTCAAATGTGGATAGTGCATCCCTGGGACAAGACTGTGTTGTAGTTTGACTCAGCAGATAGCTAAGACCCACATAGTTGCTCGCTCACCCTCCCCCCTCCCAAGTGGGATGGGGGAGAGAATTAGGGAATAAATACGGTAGAACTCATGGGCTGAGATAAAAGCTATTTACTAAGACAGCAGAGAGAATAAAAGAAATACCAGTACATATATATATATAAGAAACAATAGACGAAACACAAAGCAAGGGACCAACAACCAATACCCAACCAGCCAGCAGGCCTCCCTCCGAGCAAGAGACTCCCCTTCTGTAAAAATCACATGATGTGATGTGGTATGGAATAGCTCTTTGGGTCAGTTGCCCTGATCCTGTCCCCTCCCAGTTCCTGGCTTCTTATGCATCCTAACTGCTTCACTGAGGAACAAAACACATCCTTGCTGTGTTCAACACTGCCAGGTGTTATCAGTTTTGTTTTTCTTCTGGGACCAAAACACAGCTTCATACCAGCCGCTATGAGAGAAGTAACTTCTGTTAGAAACTAAGACAGAGTGTAAGCTCTATACAGGCACCTGGTTGCATTTGAAATGTCCTGAGGTATTTAAAACATCCTAGGGTGGCTGGCAGATATGACAAAGGACGTCAGGAAAGACCTCTGCACTTCTGCAAGAGCAGCCAGGCAGAATATCCTAGGCTTCTCAAATGACAGTTGACTACTACATGTTGGCAAATGAATCAGGCCTTGAGCCTTCATCTTTGTCCCAAAGTCTCTTGTGTGTAGGGAAATATCTCACCATTGTAAGTATCTCCTTGTCATCAATGAAGGAACAGCACAAATATGTCCTGCCAGCTCTTCCCTGGATGTGAAGCAAAACGGCTACAGTGCAATGCATCAAAATATATGTGTTATAAATTAAAAACCATGGAAACTTCCTGTGCTTCTTTAGGATGGATTTGTTACTCAGGAAGAAAATTAGAAACTTCTTTCTGTCTCATGACAAAGGTCTTTTGCTTGACATAGCCAAGAGAGGAGTACATTTTTTTTCCCCTTCTCCCACTAAACAAAGCATTAAAAAAAAATATCCCCAAACCCTGCAATTCAAAATTACAGGTGACAGAAAACCATGGGAACTTACAGGACACAGCTCTGTAATGACTAGAATGTACAGAAGGAATCAATGAAATAAATATAGTCTATTCAGTAGATGTAAGCCCAAGCCACCCCAAATGTATAATTTGCTTCATCTGTGTCTTTGAGCTAATTCAAAGCAAAGAGGGCAAAATGTCTCAGACTGATCAGGCAACTAACTAATTTAACATTTCCTCTCCCTTCTTGTTTATCCATTCTTCATTGTTCATTCAGTGATGGGAAAAGCCCCTGGAAGCCAAACTGTCGAGATGACTTACACATATGTATGGCTTAAATCTATCTCAACCTCACAAAAATGCCTCTAAATGCAGCCTAAGTTATAGTTAGGTCTTAAGCTGAGCTTTTCCACAGGAATTTCTCTCCTTCCCACAAACATAAGACCCATTTTGTCTAGAGATGTGAATCCTCAGAGACGGGGAAAAAAAGCCACAAAATGCCAAAGACACATCAGTAAAGTATCATCATTGATGGAGACTAACAGTTTCTATAAAGAAAAAAAAGTGTTTAGCAAGTGCAGGGCATTTCCAGGGATTGCTGTGCTATTTCTATATAGCTGTGTGGCTGTTTCTCACTGGAGTTAAAAAAAAAAAAAAAGTCTTCTGTTTTTTCAAATGATCTGGAACCACTTGGCATGTGACTTCTGAAGTGTTTAGCACAGTCTTACAAAAACGTCATGAAAATTTATCAACCTAGGCCCCAAATCTACTTGCCTGCCTTGTATCATCAGTCATCACACTAATGAAAATACTAATGACATTTCAATTGCGTTTCAGGATAAATGAGCTGCTTCAGCTGAGCAGAAATTAGAAAAAAATTAAATTTTTGCATGAAGAGTGTATCACTCTCACTTATTATTATTATTAATTAGAAGAAGCACTTGGCTTCACTGAAGCCTGGGGTCCCACTGTAGCAGTCACAGTACACAGAAAAAGTGAGAAATGGGCCACATTGCTAAACAAAGAGGTAAGATCCAAAAAACAGAATAGGGAGCAGAAACCCTTGAAAAATTTCAGAGTCACAATGAAGTCCAAGCTAGGCTGATTTAGGGTGTTTGATGGTCAACAGAGAGAAGAAGACGTCTCCAAAGAAAAAGGTCATCCCACTTGGACCAGAAACGTATATCTGGGTAATATTAATTGTCCCTGGGGGTGTCCAGATTGGCTTGCCCAGACATCAAGCTTTCAAATGTGAAAGTACAGCCAGACAAATCACAGGTAAAACATCTCCTCGTCATGACACAGCAGCTCAGTGAGGGATAAGGCTTTAATCTCCTGATCACCAACCCAGTTTCCTATCACCGCCACCACCTTGGATTTATTAGTAGGATGGGTGTACCTTCTCTGAGGCACAAGGGCTGGAAAGACAAGGTGGCTCAGAACCCCCTGTGGAGGAGTGTGAGTGAGAGAGCAGCTGGGTGGGTGTCCAGCAGCTGGCGAAGGTCAGCACAAAACAGCAGCCAAAAGACAGTGCTGGGTCTTGTGTTGGAGAAGCTGGGGCAAGAGGCTGGGGCTACTGTGAGACAGAGGAGGGCCACTTGCTTCATGTCGTGGATCCTGCTGTGTTGTTTGGGAAAACTCCAGCAATGAGCTAGCTGCCAGAATTAGTGGGTGAGCAGACTTGACAACCCAGGGAATGCTTGCCAGGTCTGGTCCTAAACCGTATCTGCTGGTAAGCACTTTAGATTTTGGAAATTTTGGGATCTTTTGAGCAAAAAAGATGAGGAGAGGATGCAATGCCTTTCATACAGAAAACAAATCAAAATAAAATTAAACCCTGGAAAACCACAACTATTCTCATGTTGCAATCTGCTCTGTCATGAAACCAGAACAAATAGGCTGTGGCACAGTTTTAAGAGTCGATTATAAAACACCCCATCAGAACATAAACATCTCACATTGACAAAGTAATCTCTGTGGATCTCAGTGGGCCTGACCCGATGCTGCCCTCTTCCTTGTATAGTCATGAATACAAATGCAAGGTGAATGTCGGCTGCCTTATGATCTGATGACATTTTACACCCATGTTACTGATGTCAACAACTGCATGAGGCAGTAGAGAATCAAACTCAGGATAACTACTTGCAAAAAAAAAAAAGAAGAGAAAGCTAAAGGAATGTTTCCAAGGAGTTAGGTATTCAGAACTGAGTCATACATGGCTAAGTCAATCCCTTCCACACTTCCACATTTACTTAAGGAAAAGCCTTGTACTTAACATTGTGCTATAACTCATTGCTGGAACACATGCTGCCCTATCCCACTGGAAGAGCCAGTCTCCATTCCTGTGATCTCTCTTTACGTTAAATCAGTGTAAAGAAATACATCCCTAACAAAACTGTTCAGAAAACTTTGGGAACCAAAGCCTGCAACTTTTGTCTCCAGTATGCAATGGAAGAAAATTATGACTTGTGGCTCATTCTGTTCAAACGGTCCTTTGTCTTTTAAGCAAACAAACAAACACTAAATGTCCTATTCCCACCTGGTATTAGTGCAATGTTGTGTTGGAGACTTTAAAAATGTAAAAGTCAAACCATTCATACTGATGAGTCCCATAGCAAATGTAACATTGTCTCGAGGGTACCTACGTAGTATGGCATTGCTGCACATGGTATTAACTTTTATGCCTCCATCTATATGTGCAATGTGGCTCATTTATAGTTGCTCTGGGAACCACTATGTTTACATAAATTTTAATTTCCTGTCTTTTGTTTGTTCTCTTTATCATCTTTCTAAAACAAAATTTTCCTTGCGAATTTTAGTGCTCAACCAATTATCTGCAGATGGAGGCACAGGAGAAATGACATCCTCTGATTTTTCCATGTGGCCCTGGCAGTATGCCTCCACATTGGTTTGGACACATCAGACATTGCAGAGCTCCAGCAGCGGCACTCTGTTTCTACAGGAGCAGTCTTCCCACAAGTCGTGTCAATTTTGGTCTGTTGTCTCCTGGGATCTGGCCAAAGTCTTTCTGCTGACTTGACATGGCCCATATTTATCAGCATAACTCATTTTCCTGATTTTTGTTTTCCTCTTTCAGTTTGTGAATTGAATGAATCTAGTGCTTGGCTTCATACAGCCACACATGAGTTATATGGCTCCAGATTTTGATGCTAAAGCCCTTTGCCACCTGCACTGACAACCGAAACAAGATGTTTACAACTGCTTGAAATCTCTTTTGTTTCAGCTTGCAGAACTAGTGTCTCGATCAGCAGAGATCTGACTTGTTATGAAAAGTTATAATAAATGATTGAAACCTTAGAGATGGCAGTTGCACCAAAAAAACTCCCAAAACACAGCGGTCCAGCTACAGATTAATGCAGTGGTCTTCATGAACAGTTAATTAAAATTCAGTGTTGACAGGACCAAGCCTTGTTACTCTTTTTTTAGGAAAACGAAGAACAACAGATAAAGACAAATTATAATAGGTCAGTGCAGTGAATCCAAGAAAAAATATTGCAGTTCTCGGCAGCTCTGATAGGAATCCTTCCTCTTTTCGAATAATAAACGCTTTTGCTAATTTTGACCAGAGCCGAATCTGAAAAACCTGCAGTCGCGTGTGACTCAGAGAGCCTCAAGGGAACGGGAGGTGGGAGGAGATACGTGTGTGTGTATGTCTGTGTGTATAATCTAACAGTGCCCAGAGCTTTTGCGATCCTGGACCACTTCAATCGCACAGGCCATATTCATTAAAAACCCTGGCTACATTCCAGCAGTTAAATTTGAAGCAGCATATTTATTGCATTTTGCTCAAATAAATCTGAAAACGTGTGAATCATATCCCTTGGAGAGATGGAGAGAAGAAGTAAACAATCTCAGGCTCACGCTTGGATGCAGGGCATGACGAAAAACAAAGATGCGGGAGGGTCATCATAGCAGGGAGCTGCAGGATGCTTGTTGAATCAGGGTTTTGGGAGGCTGAGGGCTCTGTCGCCATTTTGTCCAGTGCTGCTATTCTGGCCTCAGATCCTCTGTTTAGCTTTCTGTATTTTATCTACACCCATGCGCACAGACACACGCCTATATTTTAAAGAGCTTCTTAGCTTATGCAACTCCGCTCTGCGGTTCTCTGTGGTTTTCCAGATGCTGTTCATGATGTTGGCACCTCACCCCAACTGCAGCTGCATTCAGCTGGGATTCAATTACAGCCTGTCTTGCACAGGCAGATTGGTTTTTCAAAGATAACATATTTTGGGGAGGGATTTTATTTTCTTTCCTCCTAAAAAGCAATTTTTATTAGGAAAAGAGAAGCATGACTTGCAGCTTGATCTTGCCAGGTGCTGAACGCCTCCAGACAGGTCCTCAGCACCCTTGATATTGTTACACTTCAGCACATTTTAGCATACAGCACCCTGCAGGGTTAGATTCTGCAAAATAAAAATGTTGGCAGAGCGGGATTCAAGCCTGCTGCTCCCCAGGGAAAACTTTCTATCACAAACGGCACATTGATAACTGGCTTTCTCACATCTGATTTTGCAAACTGTAATCAGCTTAAAATTAGCAAACTTAGTTATTGATCTTTTTGGACATGTCCNATATATATATATATATATAGGGAAGTGAGGGCAGAGAGGTATTGCAGGTATTTCTAAAACAGGAGATGTTTCAATGTTTCTTCAAGGCATTCTATGCACCCTGGACCTTCCTCTCACTCTAGATGACGCTGTGCAGTGAGGAGCCCTGTAGCGTGGCTGAGTGGGATGCAGGAGGCATGGTAAGTGAATGGAGGATTACTGACAGTCCCCAGGAGCTTTGTGCAGCCATAGTATGAGCAAGGTGGGAAAGAAAGGGTATGTTTGCAGGCTACAATGGACTCAGAGAAACTGGCATTGGGATTAAGTGTAGAGTCTGTGGAAGAGTGGGGGAATCCCAGGTTTTAAGCCTCCAGTCCTTGTTTTCCCTTAACCACATCTTCCTACTTGATCATCAGTTGCACTAATGACCCAAATTATTAAAGTTATTGCTTCCATCCAGCTTTGATGGGAGTTCAAAGAGGCTAAACACAGTACTGGGGCTCAGGATACAGACCCTACCGCTTCTAAAGCATCTTGAGAAATCAAACAGGACAAAGTCAGACATCACCCTTTTTTGATATTTGGGAACAAATTAAGTAGCCTGACTGTTGGGGAAGTCAGTCGCTGTGGTGTCTGGTGAAACCCCAGGAGCAGATAATGAAGGAAGGAACTTGGCACCTCAGTGAATAAAAGGTGCAATTTCAGAGTCTAATACTGTACAGTCACTTGGGCAACTGGTGGTCTTGCCTCAGCTTCCCCTGTCTGTAATAAAAGCAGAACACTTCTTATCTCAGCTATGGGGTTGGCAAAAATAGATAGTAATATGAAGGTAAAAAATATTGCTCGTTGAAGGAAAAAACAATGCTTATTAAATGAAAGTGTGCTGAGACTGTTTGCTCTTTTTGGATCAGATAGAGACAATAATAGCCTTGTTTATTACTTGTGTACAGCTCTAGCTTTTCTCAGTCCTTCTATATGTGATTCATCTGCATGCCATGAAATCCGACTGCCCTTTTCAGAGACTTACTGAAGTCAGTTTGTTGAAGGAGAAGAAGCGCTAAGGAAGAAAACAGATCTGGGAAAGACAACAACATGACTTTGTCATTAATTCCTCAAATTAAAAAAGCCCAAGCAGGTAAGGCAGACAGAACAGCAAAGAGAGGGATGCAGGCATGGTGCAGCAGCAGGCAGCCTCAGTACTCATCTTCCTTGTGCCATCAAAGGGCTGAAAGAGCTCTGTTCTTTCCCAGATATCTCCCTGTCTGTTTGACATATTTAGCTGCAGTGGGAAAGCTTGCAGCTGCTATGAGAAACCATGCTGCTCTGAGGATGGAAGAGGAACAAGATGGCTTACAGGTGGGAACAACTTTGCGCGGCTTCTCTGAACCAGAGAGACCCTTCAGCCCCAGGAACAGGCAGTGAAGTGGCAGGAAAGCAGGTTGGCTTTTCTTCACAAAACTTCGCTGCTCAGGATTCAGGTTTTGGAAAGTGCATCCACTAGTAGTTCAAACTGAGCTCCTGTTTCATCTGAATCCTGGAGTTTAATAAGAGATTTACACGTGTCTCACAGTGCCTTTTTTTTGAGCTCAGTAAAACATTTATATATGTACTAACAATCTTGGCTTCTCAAAATCCCTTGGGGTGAGAAGTGTGATCCCTACTTCCTAATGAGCAAAACTAAGCAACTCCATTGATTTTTTTATCATGCCTTTTCTTGAGTTATAGTGGGGAGACATACATCGTATCTAAAAGCAGGCATTCTGTATTATATCAGTAGTATCTCTATGGCCATTTGAGACAGAACCATAGAATCATTCTTTATTGGAAAAGACCTCTAAGATCATCCAGTCCAATCATTAACCCAGCACTGCCAAGTCTACCACTAAACCAAGATAAAGACAGAGGGTTTAATTCCCCAAATAAAGTTTCCTTTTCTAATTAGTTAATCTGAAGATGCAAAGCGTAATAGAAGGCCGATTCAGTTGGTCACAGGGGAGCATCCCCAATATAGCATTGGATTGTTGACACGAGATTGTAGTGTAGCACCTGGGAATAAGTGAGAGATCTCATCCACAGACAAGAATCTCTAGACCTTTGGCCTTCAGCATCCCTGACATCTGTGTGGTCCAGTTAGAGTGAATAACTGCCAGTAATAATTATTTTAGTGACATGATTCTCAACTACGCTAAATAAAGTTGTAGAGCAGAGGAAAAGGAAAGACAATTAGCCTTCCTGTACTAGGCGCTTAATGCAGGTGCTCAAATGACAGTGAAGAGTATGTACATATATCTCTGTTGTCTGTATCTATGTATTTCTATCTCCACATCACTGACTCCTTAGTAGAGTGCTAAAAGTGTCTGAGCTGTTGCATGGTTTTCAACATAAGAACATCTACCTGGTCAGTTTTGTTTTGTAAAAAAAAAAATATCAACCAAAAAAAACACCCCAAAAACCAAAACACAGGAAACAAGTCCCTGCTTGTGTTGATGAGGAGGAATTTAGGGTAGGTAAGGAAACCTTGTCTAAATATTGGCCCATCTGACTTCTGGAATGCGTTTAATAAATACATTTCTCACGATGTCACGGTCCAATGTCCACTAAAACCATGACTGAATTTCAATTGACTGCAGTGTGCTTTGGATTGGACCTTAAATGAATAAAATAAAATAAACATCTACATTGTCAGCTTGATACATGTATATTTAGTTGAAAGGTTTCCATTAAAAGGAGGGAGAGAGGAGGGAGAGTTGTGAAGCTAAATCTCTAGGCATGACATCAAAGATTTTGCCACAGAAACATATTTATTAAGGCTAAGCAGGACTTCAATTAGAACAGTTTAAAAATAAGAGTCTTGAAATGCAGTGCCAGCTCTCTATTAATTTTTATCTCCTTCATCACATATATTTTCCTTTAAGGAATAACAAAATCTCACAGACCACATGTGTGGCATGTAAGTTGGTGTCTGCAAATAGAAATAGACACATTGCAGGCCTCCAGAAAATGCAGTTTGTAACTGTAAGACCAACTGATCCTCAACTGCAGTGGCACTTTGTGGACCCCACATGCAAACAATCATCTATTGATACTCCAGGCCTCCAGCTTCAAACCCACTTTTGTTTTCAAGAGGCTTCCAGTTGCAGGCAAGAGACCGTCATTGCTAATTCTCCCTGCCCTCAGGCTGCTCCGTATTTCTGCTGCTTGCTTGAAATGTTATCCAAATAACGACGGCTCGCAAAGCAGAATTGTTGAATGTTAGTTTTTCACTGTTTTGGAGCAGAGGCAGTGAACTCACAATCATACAAACGGGCTTTCACTGCCACCCTCACCCTCTTTGCGTGTCTGCCAGAAGGAATACTGAGAAATATGAAGTGGAGAATATCTGGCAGCAGGAGGAGATGGAGCAGATCAGCTTCTACTGCCATGTTTCCCAGAGCAAATTTCAATGAACCAAAGGCCAATAGGAAGAGCTGCTTAAGCCCTCTGTGTTCTCTGAAAACACATTACTGTATGTATACGACAAACAAATCCGCGTCACGGACTACAGGATGATGGGGAGGGACAGTACAGACTGAGAGTTGACAAGAAATAAGGAAACATTCTCCAAACATATCTCAGATCTTATTTAGGACAACAACACTTTACATTTCCATTGCTTTGTTCAAAGCCCTTTGTAGTGGTTACAAATACCCACATAGTTTGGGTACATCACCGTGTGCCATGGTCCAGGAGGGTGGTACGTGCTCCACCCCACTACACCAACAGCTCTGGAGGGCTGTGATTGCAATATGTTGGCTTAGGGGCTGCAACCAGACAAGGTAGCAAGTCATCCAGACTGAGCAGAAAGGATTTTTGCTTTTGCTGGTACATTTACGTAGATTAACATCAACCAACTGAAAGTGCCTGAGCCTTACAATGTGTATGGTCAGAATTTGTAGCTCAGTGTTTGTAGATGTGTATCTCAGGATGTAGTTTCCACTGATATCTCTCCATGGACTCTAATTACTGACCTGACTACACATCATCAGCCTCTCTCACTGCAAAGGAGTATGTGTGTTCTTAATTTCTGTTGCTGAGTGAGACCTAATTGCTGATGAAGAACAGTGCACTACTCCTTGGGTGCGGCATCGTAGCTACCCAGAACACTGATGTGGTGCTGACTCTGGGGAAGGATCTACTGCATCTCTACCAGTTCAAGTCACAATCCTTACTCCCCAGTGGGATATTTTCAATGTAATTATGTACTAAGCATGTGATAAATTAAAGACAGGAAGGAAAAAAAAACAAATTTGGATCTGAGTAGAAGAGTTAAATAGGTGAGCACTGAAGGAGAGCATTTAGCCTAGGAATTATTAATTACTGCTTAGGGACCTGTACTTCCTAACTGTTAAATATCTCTCAATAGATGCACTGAATGTTTTTGGTAGAAAATGGCAGTTTCTGCTTTCTCTCAGAAAAGACACCCAGCAAACTCATAGAAACTGAGAATAACACAGTCTAAGGCAAGGTTGCTGTGTCTGCATGCACAGACATGACCGCAAGAGAATTTGTTCATTTCTTTGGGTCAAAATCCCTGTAAAAAAAACAAGTGCACACAGATTGTGAAGGAAGTTCTGGCAGTAATTTGGCTGAGTATCCTATTCTGACCAGCATTCAGCTATACTCTGGCAAGACAGAAGCCACATAAACTGATGTTGCTAGTTACTGCTGCTTTAAAATCTTGTAATTTTATTAAACTATATTTTCCTTAGAAGTGCAAATTGCTTGAGTCAAGTGATGAAGGAATGTCAGATGTCTTTAAAAAACAAAAGGAGATATCTCTGATGGTGATGTGAGAAAATACTTAATACGTCTTGAAATTACCACAGGAAATAACACATTGAACCCAATCGAAACTTCATATTTGTAAATAATAATAATAAAAAGAAAACAACTGCTGGTTGAGACATGATGTTGGAGCATTTGGCTTCAATGTCTTCAGGTAAGGAGATGGGTTTCCTCCTCCTGGGCTATTGTCAGGAAAGAGAATTCAAGAGAATGATGAAGCTTCGGTGAAATGCTTTACTGGGAGCTGTGGAAGATATCAGCTCTCCCTGTAGTAACCGTGAAGGCTGATTTTCATGAGGCTCCGATGGCTCCTAGAGCAGTGTAAACCTTCTTCCCTACGCTCCTGCTGGGCTCTGGGCATCATTATGCTGATAAAGACCAGGAGGGAAACTTCTGATTTGCTATAGCCATTTATGGAGAGAGAGGGGCAAGAGTTTTACCCTTTCTGCACTCAGCAAGAGAGAGAGATGTTGGGGACAAATAAGTATAAAAGCTGGTGATGTAAGGAGATATAGTTTATTGCTACTTATCTCCCATCTCAGATTTTGTTCTTTATGATAAAGTCACACTTCAAGTCTGACACTGCCTGTACTCAGCTCCAACGTGAGCAATTACAGAGACTTCCTGTTCATTTTCCACATTGCACTGATTTTCACATTCCCTTGCTCTTTTGCCTTATATTCAATGAAGTAGAGAAGGGAGACTGTGACCAGCTTTACACTGCCAGGGAAAAACCAAATTCCAATCTACCAAAAAGATATTTTCACCCAAGAAAAGCTTTCTCACTCTGTATCGTTGACTTCTGCAGTCATTGACTGCTTGTGTTGACGGGATATTTTGCCAAATCTCTGACACTGGATCTCTGCTCAAGATGCAGATTTCGATGAGCATAATTGATTGTTGTAGTTTTTCCCATCTCATTCCTGCAGCTAAATTGACACAAATTGTATAGTTTGTTTATTCTTAAAGCTCGAATTTCAAAGGGGAAGAATGATGAAATTATTAAAAAAGATCTTCTTTCCCCCGATGAATTTGGATTACAAAAACTAAAATGAAAAAATGTATGTAGCTAGACACAGAAGCCTCCATATCCGGAAGAATCATCATGAAAATTAAGCAGTATTTTATTTCCTAGGACTCTACAGACCATGGCAAGTGGGAGGAAAAAACAAGTCATATCAGAGCATTAATATCTGTATTTCCAACTCAAAATATGTTTTTCCTGCTTGGAGTGATATATGTTGTTTCTTTGAAAACTGCATTCTGTCAATGCATATATTGTAACTTAAAGCACTTTTTCTTCAGTGTACCTTCCATAACCATTTATTTCATTCTTCAGCTCTCTTTCTCAAGTTCCCAAACAAGATGACATCAGTTCAGAAATAGGAGGCCTGAGTCCTTGCTACTTTTGGAGAGCAAAGTGTCTTAGCACAGAAGTTGGAGAGGAAAGAAGACAAAAAGCCACAACTGAATGTCCAGGGATCCTGTGGTTATGACTTGTCTGCCTACTAAAAACACTGTTCCTCATTTTCTGGTGTGTTCCTTGAAAGCATATCTGCCTGCGTTGGTGGGTCTCAACAGTCCAAGTTTAGGTCAGATATATTAGAAATGGAAAAGTAGTATTAGGTCAGCTTCCAGCTGTCTTGGAATAGGTCAATCCATTCAGCCTTAAATGACAGGGCTTCCCTAACTTCCCTGGGGGACACTATTTCAAAGTCTGATAGGTTTTCTCTCTTTAAGCTTCTCCTGATGTTAGATGAATTTATTTTTTTTACTGAAGGGGAGGGCTTAAAATCTGCTCTCTGATGTGCAAAAGACAGTAATGTGGGCGCTCAGTTTGAAAGAACAGATTTCCTCAAGCTGCAAAGCACCTGCAGAAAATAGCTTTTAAAGGATTCTCAACTGGGTAAGCAAGACAGTAGGCACTTTTTAAAGGTTGTCTGATGAACATTTATGTAAATAAATGGGCACACACAACTGTATATATATATATATATATAAATGTAGTATTTCTGTTAAAATGTTTATCTGCAGTGTTCCTGAGGGGTCATCTCCCCCATCCTTCTGCCATGGGACTGTCATAGTTTGCATGGCAGATGATGAGTCCCTGAAGTAGGACTGAACATGACACTTTGCTACGAATAAATAGGGTATGCAGCCTCTTTTATGATCTTTAATATTGCACAGTAAGACCTAGCTGTGGAACGAGCACCGTTGCAGGCTGTGCATACGTGATGACCTAGATTATCTAACTATTGGCTGTGTATGAGAAAAATAGCTTTAATTATAATGGCACAAAACTGTCTCCTCAAGCTGTTTGGCACTTGCTGTGCTGAAAGCAGACATGCTCCTGCAATTGGGAAGATGCTGGAGGAAGTGGAAGGAGTGGGCTGGCTATGGTACTGTCCCATTCAAAGCAACAGTCTTTTAGGAAGGTCTGTGATGAAAACAGTTTAACAACATTGCTGCATAGCCCACATTATGACCACTGTTTTCTTCCTCTGCAGGCATCAGTCCCGTTATTCCCTTGTCCTGGCTCCAATACACATTACTCACTGACCTCTTTTCAGTCTCTGTGGCTCTCTTTGTCAACACAAGCTCTATTGGCTTTAAGAAAATTGGCCCCAATTCCCCCTCCTGGCCTTGACAAAGAAACTGGCAGTAGCTTGGCTCTGTTTTTCATCTGACCTTGAATCGATGTTCTACCTTCCCTCCAGAAAATTGCCCATTACTACTCACCTATTAAGTGCTTAATTTATGTTGGAGGCATAGTAATAATTAAAAAAAAAAAAAAAAGAAGAGAAAGAAACCCTCAGCTTCTACCCCCAAATAAGTGTTATCTTCTTCTGATAGAGACAGGAATAGATGAACGGCTTTGAATATAAATATTAAGCCACTAGGGTTTTAAATAAAGACATCAGGGCTACATGTAGGCTGAGAGGGAAGGGGATTTGAGAAGAAACACATGCAGAGTATCCTGACATATCTTACAGGACTGAGAGCCAGAGCCTGTAATTCATCCAGTGCAGCATGGCAAAAGGATGTGCCATCTGACCTGGTCAAGAGGCATTTGCCAAAGGCAGTGTGGTCAGGTTGGAGGTGGCCACATTGGCACTCTGCTGTTGGCACCTGCCAACAGAGACCTCAGGAAATTGTGTGGAGTGGGGTTGGCTTCTTCCCTGGCAAACTCACTGGGGAAAAGAGCACAAAGACACCCCTGAAGGCTTTAGTGAACCTTAGTGCTATTGTTTTGGCGCAGTTTTCTTACCAGTCTTTTTTTTTTTTGCCTTTCTTTTCTTGAACATGTCTATGAAGGTTTGTGGGGTTTAGGAAAAGAAGTAAATCTGCATGAATTACATGAGACAGACAGGAGAGAAACATCGTCCTTGGCCCATGTGCAACAGAGAGAAAAACAGGCTATATGGAGCAATTTAGTCATTTTTGTGCTTTTGTGTTCCCTGTTTGTATGTTAGGAAGGTGGAGTGAGAAAATGGGGGCGAGAGGGGAGTGAGGAAGCAGAGAAAGAGGGCAAATGGTGGCTGTCTCCAGACAAGCAGGATCTGAGCTCTTAGAGTTGCATAGCACTGCAGTTTACTCCTGCCTTGTGGTAAACATACATATAACTCCATCAAGCTGACAATAATGTGACACAATCTGCAGCTGTAACATTACTGCAATTTATATACATCAAAAATGAACTGCCACAACAACTACATACAGACAATATGATGGATGTGGATGTGGAGACAGACTGGTGGATAAATGGGCAGGAAGACAGAGCAACGAATAATATCCTCTAATTTCTAACTAGAAACAAAAACCTTCAGTGGTGGCTTTGTCATTTCCCACAAGCAACGCAGGGGAGATCTCCAACGATGGGTGCTTAGGCAGTTGAAAATGTTATTCACTGGAAACTGCAAAATGTTCAACACTTTTTTCTTTGGTTTCTGCTGATTTCTGCTGACTATGGACTCACAAAGGAATGAGCAAGTGCCAGAAGAAAGCCTGAGGCTGTTGCAGATGGCCAGGTCTCTCAGGATTTCCCTGAACTCAAAACCAGATCACTAAACAGGGTGTGGCACTCAAGAAAGTTCACAGCATCTCTGAATCCTGAAATGTACTGGTCTTAATGCCAACCTTTGCTCATCAAAAGTGTCCTCAGCACCCTGAGAACAGCTTAAACTCAACCATACAGAGCTCTCCGTGTGATCTCTCCACAAACAAGTGTGAAAATTATGCTGAGGCCATGTGTTCTGCAGATTCGCCATTCCTGTGGATGAACCAAACTTGAAGCTGTTAATTTTACAGATGTTGCTAAACCAGGACCTGAGTTATGAGAATGTCTAAATGCTAGCACAGCTGCCCAGTCTTTCCAAATATCCCGTCTCTTTTTAGTGGACTAGTAGGAGGTTCAAAGCCCAAACTCAAGTCAGGGGCCTCAGCAGGACTCCAGACTATTTTATGTATAAAGAATTTAAATGATACAATATGGACATTTTTTCCTTTTAATATAATTTCTTTCTAGCTTGCATCCTCTGGTCTGGGTGGCACATAGACTTTCCCAAACACTTTTGCTCTCACTTGACAGTTTACATACATGTGTTTAGAATATACTAATGGCTTTTGGGACAAAAAATGTAATCAAAACAGACCATAACCCATAGTAGCAAAAATCAAGTGTCTTTAGCTTAAATATTTGTTTTCCTAGAAAAGTTGGGAAAAAATGGCTTTCAAGTCACAGATGGAGAATTGCCACTTACTACAGCGCAGGGAAAGAGTCAAAACATATCTAATATATTATCCCCAGACCAGCACGTTATGGCTAATTAGTTAGAACATAAACAGCTGAAGTTAAAATGCCAGAGACAGACTTTGACTGCATAGCTGTGAGTTCAAACCACATTGCCATTTTTCAAAGAGCTTTGAAGCAATAAGGATTGAAGAAACACAAACATTTTGTTGCCCTGTAGAGGAGGGGTGGGAGAGGAAAATGACCTGTGATTACGACTTTGCAGTTGACTTGTAGTCAGAATTTTTAATATATGAGGAAACCTGATTTCAGTGAAGTTCTGTTGATTAAAGGAGCGATGAATACGCAAAAAGTGCAAGACACCAGTTCATTAAACAGAAGTTGGCTACATCCAAGCCCTGATTTCAAAGGTAAGCTGCTCTCTCTCAGCTCAACAGCAAGCAAAGGCTTCTTTTTATTGAGAGACTAGCACAGCTTTATGGCAGCACTAAACAGATACAACTGTGTTCTTATCTTGTAGAAAAAAGGGTGCCTGCTGAAATAACCGCATTACTGGGCAGCTACTGTGTTTCCACAGAGCAGTAAACTCAAAGTTCAGATCAGTGCCACGCTGATAATGAGTCGATAGCAGTCATATAAGAACACAGATAATCAGGAGAGCAGGTAGATAGATAACACTAAACTTTTATGGCCCTCTTCATTCAAATATAGGGAAACTATAGTGATTACAGAGAATCACATTAACGGCTAAAGAAAAAAATAGTCTCTTGATGCGCTGTGGGCTTTGCTGTCACTCAGGAGTTTCCCTGTTCCCAGAAGAAATCACTCTTTCCCCATGCCTCAGTTTCCTTCCTGCAATGGAGTGATCCAAGGACAATATTGTACTGATGCTGAGCTCCTCCTGTCGGGAAATTCTTCAGGAGAAACCCTGAGGAAGGTCCAGAGAAGCCACCACACTGAGGAGCAAGAGCTTGTGCTCCCCAAACAGCTGCTGCCTCTGCGTTACCTAGCTGTAGAGAAAAGCATCTCTGAAGCATGCTCACCCTGTACCTATTAGCTGCAACAAAACAGAGAGCACAAAAGCCCAGCTGGACTCCAGTCTATCTTCTGGCACCTATGTCCACTTCAAAGACTCTTTGGCAGCAACAATGGCAATGCCCACTCCGTCATGAGTGCAGTACTTATGGCATCACAGCTTGTACCTAAAAAAGGGAGCCTGGAGCTCCTGCTTCATCCCAGGGCATGCAGAGTTTTGTTCATTCTCTGCTAGCTCTTAGAGGAAGGAGAGGTGAGCATCCTGCCAATACCGCTCATTTAGCATACAGGCAGGAGAAATCTGCCCTGAAAGTCCTCTCGTTGTCCCCATCCCAGAGAGCAGAGTGTGTCAGATCAGACTGAATGTGGGTGTTT
Source organism: Penelope pileata (assembly GCA_013396635.1). Classification (NCBI taxonomy): domain Eukaryota; kingdom Metazoa; phylum Chordata; class Aves; order Galliformes; family Cracidae; genus Penelope; species Penelope pileata. The sequence continues at coordinate 301,889 of WBMW01003444.1, read as the reverse complement.
ACAGTGGAAACACTGACCTCTGAGCAACTCCTTTACCAGCAGCAGAAACTAGCCATTACAGCCATCAATTGTAGGGCACCCCAGACTAACCTCAAGCAGATTCTTTGAGACAAATGGCCCAGTTGCAAGTTCTACTGAACTAAGCCTCACTGACCCCTTCGTAATCTCCCTCCCTCACCATGTTCTCAGCTGGCTGGATCAGCTCTGGGTTCAAGTCTGCTAGCACTGTCACAACTCCCCATTGCTCTCATGTGACCTTCAGCAGAAATACAATGCAAATTAATTAGCCAGAATCCTGCATCCTCTCTCCTGCAATACAGCCCTATTAAATGGTGTGCACATCATACTCCTTCCTTGCATCCGTGCTGGCTGCAAATTTACAGCACTCAGAGGAGGACAACACTGTCTCCATTGCTCACTTCCTCTTCCCTGCACCTCTTGCAAAGTGTGGTATTTCCCTCACACCCACTGTGTGTAGCAGAGAGGACAGCAGGGCTCGGGATGTGCTACTGCAACCTAGAAGAATGTGTTTTTGCTTTGAAGATGTTTGGCAGAGAATGAAGATTGGATTCTCATCTCCACTGCTGTGGCATGAAACAGAAGTAAGTTCCTTGCAGCCAAGCGGATGAGATGAAAACAAACCTGGGAGATAAGGTCTGCCTGCTTGATTGATTTATTGCATCAAAATTTAAGCTTTCAAAGCTTTTTTTTCTCCTTTTCACTTTATTTTTGGTTTTATCTGCTTAAAGGGTAGTTGCTCCAGACTAAAATAATAATCATCATCGTAAAAGGAATCAAGCTGCTTCTGCCTTAAATGAGTTCATTTTCTTGGATAGTAGGAGGATTGAAGCAGGGCAGATAAAAGCTGGAGGCTGCGAGCAGAGAGGGTAAAGCCACCCACACATTGTAATAACAACCAGTATTTTAAATCTGGCACTACCTTTGGAAACATTTATGGTTTCAAAACATAATTATAAAGATACGGGGGTGGGGGGGGGGGGGGAAGAAAGACACACACACACTGAAAAGAAGAAAAATGAGTGAAACAACTGTTTAATTTCTTACTGTCGTTAATACCAGAGTATCAAATAAAATATCCCAGATGAATAAAATGGCTCTGTTGAGACAAAAACAAAATTCCACTGGACTGGCCCTGGTTTTTGCAAATAGCAATATGTGTATGCAAAGGAATTCCTTGTCCCTGAAAATGTTTACAACTCAGAAATAATTGAAATCAGAAACCAGTCCTTTCCACAAAAAAGAGTCCTTTTTTTTTTTGCATTTCTTTTTTTCCTTCAATTTTTCCTTCTCTCTCTCCTTCTCTCTTTCTGAAAGCAAGGCTCCCTGTAATGTTAACCCATTCCAGCTCAGATCAAGAGAAAGAGAAAAAGGAGCAGAGTTGTGTTTGAGATGTGCCAAATTTTTCCTCCAAAAATTCAACAATAACAAGCTTCTCTGCCTGGGTCAGTTGGAAAGGAACAGGGATAACAGTCCACTTCATCTTCTTTTTTCTTTTTTTTTTTTTGTTCATGGAAAGATCTCAAATCATTTTAGAAATTTTAGTGAATCAAACTTTGAAGGGCCTCTGAAAGAAAGTACCAGCACTCCCCACTTGCAGTAGTTACAAACACTTCTCTACAGACCATAACTAGAAGCAATTGAAAGGTATATGGAAAAAAAGAAATCCATTAGAAGAAAAGAATCCCTTTCTTGTTTAGTTTTCTGCAATACAAGGACCGTACAGCCCAAATTCCCCTAATTTTCCCACCTGTTTACAATGTGTCTACAGTGAATGTGAGAGCAGGTCTACCCAGCTCATTCTTACTAAGGTCCACTTTTATTTGAAACACACAGGAACTGGACAGCCTAAATCATATTTTTTTGGGTTGCACAGATACATATTATTTATACGCTGAAATAAGGTGATGAATATTTTATTTTTTATTACATTTATTTCCTTTTAATTTGCTTTTGGACATGTAAGTTTTCTACTGAAAAAACAGATTTAAACTTCAATTTATGTACATTCTGTTTACATTTGTAATTGGAAGATATTTGATGTTCAGATTAAGAAATCTAATATGAAGGGTAGTACCACTGATCAGATGAAGCCTCTAGTATGCTTAACTGGGAGAGGGGGAGCCTGTTCCAACCATCTTCTATGTAACTTCCCCAGGTGCTTAAACAGAATAACAAAGAAGGGCAACAGAAGATGTTTTATTCTTGCTCTGCCTCAGAAACACCTAATGCATCCAAAACTCATGCTTCCCTGTGCTCCTTGGAAGGAAGTAATAGAAGGAGATAGGTGACCAAAGCAGTTCTTGGAGATGTTTCCTATCACACTGCTTCTCTCTGACATTCAGGAACCACCAAAAGATAGGTAGACTTAACTGCCCAGAAAATGAAGTGTCTTGAATCACTAATTTATTTGAAGAAGGACGGCAGATTCCACGCCCAGAAGAGGGCAAAGGGATGTTGACACCAATGGATTCAATGTCACAAAACAGTATTCAAGCAAGACAATACTGTAGGGACACTCATTTATGCACAAAGTTGTCCAAGTGAGAGACTAATCTTCCATGGTAGAAAACATCTAATAGAATGGATTCCTATGCTGCTTGAAGTACAAACAAACTGCATATAGTGTATGTTATGTGTGTTGGTAATTTCATGGATAACATGAGAAAAAAAAAAAACTGCTTTGTGGACTGCCTTCATAAGGGCTTTTACTGTGTCTTGGAAAGTGTCTCCATTTCGGGACTATTCTTCAGATCTCAAGAAGAGGCATTATTCATATTTTCAGTACCTTCATAATTCACAGTTCATAATTTACATACAACAACATTTTTCATCTGAGAAAATTGTAATCTGTGTTATCTGGTAATCTGTGATCTTTTTCACAGTACTCTTCAAACACTAGTTTGAATGACAGTCATTTGATGAAAGCAATTTGGAAATGTAGAGGGGAAAAATGCCATTGGCACATCTTCATTCTTGATTTGTGTAAGGATATTTCTTGCTTTGCCTACAATTGAAGCCAGCTCTCATTTCCAGCTACCCCAGGACAGTGAACCGTGGCTGCTCCATATGTAAGCTACCCACATATGGTCTTCATGGGCAGGAAGAAAGTGTGAGTGATAACCTGGGGAGTAGTCTGGGACTGTTCACAACTTTGAGGCCAGATCCAGTGCCAAGAAGAGTAGTTGGGGGCTTGTGCTGAAGTGAGAGGTGTGTGACAAACTGCATATACATAACCAAAGAAGACCCAACAATCACAAAATATCCAAGATATCAGAATTACTGCATTACATTTGTAGTACTTTAAGTAATTAAATTAAGTAATCAGTTATAATAGTCAATTACTTAGTGATTACAAAACAATGAAAGCTGGAAAGGGATAGCATGTAAGCACAAACTAGACTGTGATTTGTTCCAATTCTTTTTGGTTTCAGGGCATTTGAGATTTTCCAATAAGATCAGGTCATGCGTGTCTTTGTCCATGAAGACTGAGAGTGGCAGTACAGCAGCAAAGAAACAACCTATTTTAACATCACTGTATCTCTATGAGGATGTACTAAAACTGCTTAAGATGAGGTGAATTTGCAGTGAAAAATGCAAAAATACAGGTCTGTGGATTTCTTTCACTCATCTTGAACTGTAGTCAATGTATACTGTCTGCCTACCTTTAAATTACTGCATTCAACTAAACGGAGATGGTACATATCCACATATATATTTTTAGCATCATTAAACATCATGTAGCAATTTCAATCTGTTAAATAGGCTTGTGATCTGCAAAGATGCTGGCATCTGGATAGCTGCCCACTTCTGAAAGTGAAATGGTGCTAACGATACCCAAAACAGCAGTGGAAAATATGTGCTATTTTATGGCACAGTCGCCAATAGACAGGAATGACCTTCAGATGTAATGACTTTATATTTAAGTACCTACATTTCCCCAGATGCTTGCTCCAAATAACAACAGACATTAAGACAGGGTCAGAATGGGCTGAATTCAAAAAGTGATGTATTTAGCATAGAGTCTTGAGGCAGATGTGTGACATTTCAGCCATATCTGATAATGCCCATCAATACTCGGCTTAGGTCTCTGCATAGTCTCCTAGATCTGCAAAAATCCCTATGTAATGTCCCTTTAGGAAGCGTTTCCTGCTGAACAGCCTCTTACTGCCTCCAAAATGTGGTGCTAATTAACGTGAACCAAGTTACAATATGTGCTAAAGATTCTAGCTTTGTTACTTATTTAATGAGCTTCGTGGGATTTGAACATGAGTCTCAAAGTAGCAGGGGAAACCTCATAATTAGTTTCAATTAGAAGAAGTTCCTACACATTAAAACTATTTGATAAACTGCAGAGGGGAAAAGAACTACTGAACAGATACAAATCGCTAGCTTTATTTCATTTGTTATTATACTTATTTTCTTCTTAATTAGTGCTGATTGGCTTATGATCCTAATTAATGCAAAGGAATTGGGAATGGTATACAATGGTATGGCTTAGAAGATGCCAGAGTGTACAACTGCTAAATTATTGCTAATTGTTATTTACGCAAGGACAGGAAGACTAAGTAATGTGCTGCCCAATTAGCATTAAAGATATGGTTTCTATTTCCAAATTAAATGAAGGCAAATGGGATAAAATCATTATGGTTACTGAAAAAAATCCCTCATCCTTCTCTCTGAAAGTCAATAGTTGCTTCATCAACAACTTTTTTAAAAATAAACAACCAAACGCCATCCAAGAAATAAAAAAATCTTCGAGAAAAAGAAAATCACTAATCCAAAGTGGACACTGTTAATAATAATTTTTCCGTGTACCACCTAAAAATGTTTTTTATATTGTTGTGGGAATATATTACTAGTAGCAAGCAATATGCCAATCTTAATAAGGGAAGACTGTAACAGTCTTAGCAGCTATTACAGGTGTGCCCAGCCTTCAGAATTACTCTGCTCCAGTGGCTGCAAAGAGCTGGCATCTTCATTTACTCTTTTTAGAGCTATGTGGGAAAGCGTCCAACCTTGAAACTCAGACAAAATTCCTGCATTTTATCCTAGGTCTGCCACTGACTCACTGTCCTTCATGGCCACTTCACCTCTGCTTTATCTGCATAATAGACCAAGCAAGAGCAATATGTCCATTTACACTGACAAAAGCATTTGTCAACAGAGCAGATTTACATAGTCATTTTACGGGTGCTCTGCAAGAATCACTGAATCCCTTGAATACACAAAATTCTGCATCATTGTAATTATAACTTTTTAGTTTTTAATCACTCAACATTGCAAACAAGATAAAAAGTCTTAACATTAAATTTTATGGGAAAGGAAAAGCCCTAGGCATTGGAAGGAAGTTCCAAGTTCTTTTTCTGGTTTCTGAATATCAGTTTTGATGGGTCTCAAAAAACATATAGTACAGTGTCTGCTGCAGAATTTTTGTTTGGACTGTGATTTCAGCAAAAATAAATACTTTATAGCTTTTATGATTTTTGTATGTTTGTTTGTTTGTTTGCTTCTTTTCACACTCTCCTGTACCTCAGTGCAAAGGGAACGTCCAGGATGACCCGATAGGTCTTTTCTATATCTAATTTCCTTGATTTGATGAAAAACTATATTCCACACACTTCTCACCTTCATATACAAACATTATTCTTGGCCGCTCGTTTATATTTTAGGATGTCATTCACTTTTTAAGTTTTCTAAATGCTACATTTCTCAATATAAATATGCACACGTACACTTGGTCTGTAGTATCATCATGCCAAAATATTTCTTTGAAAATCATTTTAATTAAAAAGCAAAATAAAACTAAATTTTTGAGTCAGAGTAACCACAGATATTTGATGTTTTCAGACCAAATATGTGTCTACACATAGGCACCTATATAATGATCATATGAGCATGTATAAAGGACACTGTCTATGCTTCCCTCAGTTGCCTTGCTCCAATTCACTTCAGGGCTCAGAGAGTTTGTGCTTCATTGCTAGTCAAGGGCCTTTCATTTACCAAATCAATGCACATAACTCAGAACAGCCCTTGGTCTTCATTCTCACTTACATAAAGTCTCTTCTTAAACGATAAAAGAGGTTTGAAGGTGCATTTAGTCCTTTTATGGTTTACCCTAATAAAAAGGGACTTGCTGAAAATGGGAAATCAGCCCACAGACTTTACTGAAGCTGCTTAATGCCTGGTTGAATTTGTGCTGAAGTTATTTGCTGAAGCCTGAATGCTTTTAATATTTTTCATTTTTATCTTGAATTATGCTTTTGGTCTTCTGTTGTTACCATATCTCCACCTATGGCACCTGCAAAAACAGCTGCTTCTTTCCATGAGATTGGCTCTGCTCTCCCTGTCCAGCCACTTGTCTCTCTCTCACACCTGCAGCATCTGCTGCATGCCACTCCAGGATCAGATGCATTGCAGTGGCAGGTGACACCAGCAATATCCATGTCATTAGATACACATGGCTGAGGATCCAGTTTGAAAGACAGCTGCATATTGCCCACTATATCTTTTCTTGGCCATCAACTCCCATTTCAAAGATGTGGATGAACCACTCTACTATGCTTCAGAGCTACATCATATTGCAGTCCCCTGGCTTTCATGCCTTGGCTGTCTTCTGCACGTCCTCCTTAGCTCGCCTTTCTGCTGGCATGTTCGTATTGCTTAGCCTCATTCATCTCTGGTTCTCTTCAGGGATAACGGTTCCTGTTCTGACTCTTACAGTGGCCATGAAACCTTCCTTAGCTTTGCTGGCTTGCCAGGGATTCCCAGCCAGGAAGAAGTTTCTACTCTGCTGCAAAAATTTACTACCTTTCAGCTACCCCGTGTTTCAACAGATCTCTATATTGCCATCAAAGCTCCAACATCTTCCAAGAAAGGCAGGAACACATGCAAACATGTTGGCTGTAGACTTGTCATCTAAACTCCAGCCCACCATGATAGTGATGAGGAAGAATGGACAGCACTGGGCATGTGGGAAGGAACTGAACAGATGCTTTTTCTCAATGGATTTTCCCATGTTAGTTTTTTTTTTTTCTTTTTAATTGACTGATTTAAAGTATAATCTTGGTGTAAGTAAAATTAGTGGATATTGTATTATTCATCTCACCTGGAGCAAAAGCAGGTCTATGCATTTACCCAGAACCTGATACTTCCACTTATCACAAGAACATTTCAGAGGTGTCAGAGTCCTGCTCTTTTTATCTTTGGTTCAATCAACTGATTGACATTCTGTTGTACAGCAGAAAAAAACACTCTGTGATCTTCACTTATTGGCTGGGGGGATCAAAAAAGCCTCAGGAACAATGTGTATTAAAGGAGACATTCAACTTTGGAGGACATTTCCTGAGCATTATAAGAAATTTAGATAAGGTCACATTCAAGAACTCCTTGAATATATAAATCTTTCAGGTCAGTTTGACCTCTCAGATGACATACTGACAACTTTAACCAAAATCAGTGGTTGTGAACTAAAATCAGAGTCCGCCTCAAACTTAGGAATTTTCAATTCACAGAGCACTGCATGTGGATAGCTCACTGAACTTGATGCCTTAAGCTAAAAGTCTACTTCAAATTCCCTTTCCCAGGCTGCTTCAGTTATCATGAAGTTTTTCCTATGCAATGGCTACAAAGCAGCCTCTGGAAAATGAGAATATTGCCATTCCTGTTGCTAGTGGAGATGATCCTATTACAAGAATAGCATGAAACAGGCACTAATTCTTTGAACTCTTTTCTCAGACCTTGAAGGTTGAGGAAGGCTGGCTGTAAAGTGCAGTGGATGCTCACTCTGTTACGTGTTTATTGTCCTTGCAGAAAAGAAAAAGAATATATTTTTACTTATATATTTCAAGAACATCACATCCAATGCTTTTCTTTTAATCATTAAGCACAGTTACTTTTCTGATAAACACACAAAAGAGCCTTGGCAGGGGCCTCTTGAATTTGCTCTTAGCAATGTCTTGAATAGACTTGTGAATAGACCGAATGGCAACTTATATTTTATCAAACAAATGTGATTTTTAAAAGAAGTATTGTGAAAGTACACAGTTTACCCCTAAATTTTTGAGGGATTTGTTGACCTTGTTTAGAGAAAAAGTCGAAGATTCAGTTCAGCACTGTGAAACTGGGTAACTGGATCAGCACAGTTTATTATAAATAAAGGAAAGATCTGAACTGAAACCTCTACACCTTTGTTTCCCACATTATTAGCTGTGAGGGAGGCCAGCCAGCCTTGGTAAAGCACAGAGGCAAAAGAGAAGGACATGCAATAAGGGTAAACTTTGAAGATGTACTGGATGAAAAAATAAATCCACCACGGGATACTGATTTTAGACCTTTCCAGATTTTTTCCTCCCATTCAATCTAAGCTGCCAAGAGGGATCATTTTCTACCAAGAATCAGTCTTGGGCAGGAGTAATTGGGTGACTGTTTTGGTTGTACTTTGCAACAGATCACCACAGATGATCAAAGACTCTTTTCTGTCTGCAAATCTCAGACCTAAGCACTTTGAGGACAGTTCCAGTAGCAAATGTTCAGCTTGATAACTTCTCAGAAATAATGTCAAGAATTATTGAACTTACCTGTGTGAACATCAAGACAACGGGAACAAAACACTGACATAAACACCAAGATCTTGATCAGAAGTAATTAATATATATTCTCAGGGATATGGAGCAGACTAAATCTGTACAGATGAATTAACACCTTTCCATATCCCAGGAAACAAAGCAAAACATGCAATGGAAAGGCACAAGGTGAGAACCAGCAGACTGCAGACTATGTGGTGGCAAAGCAGTGCCTGCATATCCATTGTCCAGGCAAAAATACAGTTTGTCTATTGAAGAAAGTACCTGTGATAAAAGCATCAGCTACCCCATGAGCGTGTACTGTTGTTTCAGTCCTTGTGTATGTTTAGAAATAATAAGGTCTTTAAGAGAAAATTTCCTGCAAACCTAATACTGAAAAGAAAGCAGCAATGAAATACATCACAGAGGTGATGTATTTAAGAGCTACAGGAAAAAATGTAGGAAAATACAGAATATACACTAGGCTTGACTCATAATGCACAAGGGCCTCAGGATCTACAGGGAAGAAGTAATACAGCAGAACAAAGTCTCTTTTTATTACCATGATTATTGATCCAATGAGTGCTCTTTTAAAGCAGCACGTGGCCATTTGCTTCATCTTTTGCTGGTAACCAAATCTCCCTCCTCCCTCTTACCCTTACTGTTTTACTGTTATTGGCTTTAAATTAAGTCAGCAAAGCAATACCATTTTTTGCAGCCTAACTGGTTAAATGTTGAAGTATAAAATGAATGGTGTCAAATCACATCCTGAAAGCTGATTAAAAGTAATCCTGCAGATGCTAAATATGGATTACCAAAGCAATTACTGAAAATTCATAACCTTGCTTAAAAGGCATTCTAATGGAGTTCAGTTCTGCAGCACTCTGTAGTTAAAAGCTGTTTACTTTTTTAAACAATTTGTAGTCTTAATGTGTGGAAACGTGGCCTTACATACCTCATCTATTTCTGAATACAAAATTGTCTGTGGCTGTTGAGAGCTCTCTCCTGGTATCTGATATCACTACAAACTATGTTTTGGCTATCACTATCTGCTATTGGACCAACTCTGACTCATATTATGTTCTCATTGTGTCTCTTTTACAGATTAAAAAGGTTTGAAATCTATTTCATTGCTAATTTGAGGCTATTTCATACTGTATGTTACTCTAGGGCAAAGAAGTTGATTGCATTAAGGCTTGTATGTTCAAGCCTGCCTACTACACGGACTTTATTTACCACCACTAAACCCTATCACTAATGATAATCCAATGAGCAAAAATCTGGAAGTTTCAAAGGAGAGCCTCTTAATAATGTACTTGAACATAGAAATGCTGTCCATATCCTTATTTAATATAGATTTAACATTATTTTCCTTGACAGTTAAATCTGTGTTGAGCTTTGGGAAATTCTTATATTGGCAATATGATACAACTGTCATTCTCACCAGATATTAGAGTTCTCTTTTCCATGACTGAACTCAGATGGAAAGAGAGCATCATTCTCTAGCTTCAGAAATATATAAAAAACAAAGAAATGGATAAGTTCTTCCCAGAATTTTGCTAACATTTCTGGCAATGAAGCTCTGTTGACAACAGTAGAGAACTACGAATATAACTACAGTAGGCTGTTGCTGTCTTCCTGAAGTTCATTTTATCTGAACTAAAGGGGGAAGGGGGGTAACTTGGACTTCACTGTATTTTGTTTAAGTGGATAAAGTACTGAAGATATTTTCAATACATAAGAAGATATTATTGTTGGAGATATTTTTTCTTATCATCTCCACTTACTCTAGAGAAACAGTAAAAATGAATAAGATTAATCCATGAATGAAGAAAACAGCTCCCCATACAGCACATTCTTGGGAAAGAGCATTAGGGGATGGAAGCAATGGGATTAGACAAATTGATCTAAAGTTTGGTTAAGGTTAATACATACTACTCTTCCTCTCAGTGACTTGAAGGCAAATGACACACATTTGCAAGTTTTGAAATCAGATGCCTTGCTTATTTTTCCGTTCCCTGATAAGGGAAATGTTACTCTACATATGGGGGAAACTGATTACGAAGGTACAAATACTTTGCCCTTATCTAGCATCACTCCATGGATGTCATATTGAAACATGATCCCTCTACATAAGCCTGATAATATCAAAGCAAACAAGAAAGAAATATGTTTCAGCTGATAAAACTATCCTTTCTGTAACAATAAATGAATTTCATGAATCATATACTTATGAAAAAAAAGAGCTAGCCTAAGGTATTTCTTTTCACACTTGCTGTGTTCTCCCACTGCCCACTGGATGCAATTACATGCTCCCAGTGGATTGTTTTGGTGGTGGTCCCAGTCCAATCAGAAAATATGATGGCAAATAAGCTCTTTGCTCCCCTCCACCATCCAGATTCCCAAGGAGATCTGCTGCTAATGAGATCTTGCAATACACACTCTAGAGAGAAATAGACCCCAAATTGCCCTCCTTAAGATCTGTGCTTCTCTCTACACTCTTCTAAAGACATTAATCAGTTTGAGACCTGAGGAGTTATTGTTGCTTCCTACTCTTTTCAGTCTGTGTTCAGTCTCTGCTTAACAAAAGATGCAAAGATAATTAAGTTAAAAAGTAAACTTAGATTTTTTTCCAGTCTGCTGATGTATTTCCTAAAAAGAGTTATTTTTTGTGTGTGTGCCAGCTGAGGGAAGAAGAAAAGCTTTTAATTATATCTCAACAGGATTACCCCCATCTCTGCAGAAGGGCCCTTCACATTTTTTTGAAATCTAGGCAACTTCTGTTGCCCCAGCAATAGTGCATGTATGACAGAAATAGAGCGTGTTGCCTTTCCTTGTTGGTAAAATGACCCATGCTCTTATGGCAAAGACCTCAAGGCTTTCTGTGCAGAGGGATACTATGCAAATACAGATCAATAGCTTCAATTTGATTCTCACCAGTCCATCTGTAATAATTGTATCATTGATATGTCTGCTGTCAACACAGTGCTCTCTTCTATCCAAATAATTTTGAATAAGATCTCTCTCCTATTTTTCAGAACAAGATACTTTGTAGATTCAGGTTAATTTGAATAAGCTACTTCTTTTCAAACAGCTCTCTGCTTTATAGTACTTTTGTCCTATCTTCTATGCATTAAAGAGCATCTATCACGCAGAAATACAATTATCCTTTCTTTTACAAAAAACATATGGAGTGACTTTGAATGAATCCTTCACTAACAGTGGCTGTAAACTAAATAGTGTATAGATTTTAATACAGAATAGATGTAGTTCTTCTGGATGGTAAGGGCATTCTTTATTATTGAGATAATGCTGGAAAACTGTAAGGTGTTTAAAGAGAGAACATAGAAATAAAGAGGGAAGTTTTGATCTTCACGGAAACATCAGACAAATTACGTAAATCCGAGTAAATGATGACTAAAAGTGGACATTATAACAATCTGCAGGTGTTTGAGGGAGACAAACATAAAGGAGGAAGACATTATACTTAGGGTCATTCAAAGGGTAAAAGTAGCAGCAATCCCAGATGGACAAGATAAACTTAAAGGTTTTCTTCACCTCTAACGACTATGACTCCATTTTTAAGCCAGACCTCCTCAGACAGATTAAAAAGTACAATAGATTATAATTTCTTCTTTTGTGGTGAAATATTAGTTAGATTCCTCACAGCCTTCTGTATATCCTTCTGAGTACGCTGATGAGCACGTTAACATGAACGGATTCAAGAGTAGGGTGAAACTTCCTTATGAAGGATAAGAACACATTTGAAACACAGACTGGTCCCACCAAAATACAAAACTCATGAGTACAGAGGGGCTCTGTTGCATATTTTATACCACATGCACATGGCTTTGCTGCATTGCTGAAAGCAGGCTCCATATAACTTATGTGTCTCAGCATCTCCACCAACGCGACTATTGAGCATGAAAAACAGGAGAAATGGTAAGTTAATATACAGTTTTTTTCCATTTTTCTAATTAGTCACAGGAAAAAGTCAAGCTACTTGAGGCTTCTTAGCCTTCCCCATGTATCTGTAAAACAAGGACATGTTTTTCCTCTAGTTAGATTACTGTTAGTAGAACCTCAGTGTCCTTGACTGAATATTACTGAATTACAGGCTACTGTGCTATTATATCAATGTCACATCCACCCCCCTCCTCTCTTTTCCCCAGGCATTTTGTCACTTTCCTGGACCTTTAGTCATGTAATGAACTGAAGATGGAGTTTACTGTTCAATTACATTTTTCAAGAATCGTCTTGAAAATACCTCTTTTACAAGCAAAAAAAAACAAAACAAAAACAAACAAACAAACAAAAAAAAAAACCCAAGTCAATCTTGTTTTGATTATATTAGAATTAAAGTTCAGATTTGAAAGTGAAACAATCAGATAATTGTCCTCAGAGACATGAATAAATTATTGAGAATTAAACTTGAGGTTCCTTCTTTTAGGTGAAATTATATGAAATTGCTATTTAGACATGTAATCTCCCTTCTTGAAAATCACAGGATCAGGCTTTGGATACAAAAATTTCCACTAAAATGAAGGAATCTCCCTGCCTGAATGTCCTACTTGGCTTTGAAATTTTCACCTTTTATTATAAAACCTACTACAGTATTTACATAACAATTTACAACAGATATAGCTATAACTGTAAATTTAGAATAAATGACATGTAAAAGATTTGGGGCATGTCTTTTAAAACACCTCCTGCTCTGTGATCACAAATAGTCATGAATGCAAATTAGGGCAGGGAGATGATCTGGTATCACCTTCAAATCAACTAAAAGGACACCCAGTTTCCATTATTTCCACCTGCAGTTTATTCTAACAGATGTTACTTTTGGAGGTACAGCATAAAAACATTTTTTGAAGGGTGAATACTGCAGCAATTACATTACTTTCCGTAAGTCTAATGTTTTGGCCTTTTAAAATAATGCAATTAGACCTCAGGTCTGAAAAATGATCCTGCAGTGGAAGGAGAATGGAACATATGATCTAATAAGTTCTGTGATTCTTACTTATGATCTAATTGCCAGCCAAATATAAATTCATCTTTAAAATAAAATCTAATTCTTTTTCATTAGATCAAAAAATTGCTTGAAATGTGACTCTTCAAAAGGAACAAAATTTTATTTTTGCACTTTGCTGATGCGGCCTCCACTTGAGCGCTGTTCTTGAGATAACCACATAAAGCATTCCTGTTCAAAGGTTCAATCGTTGTCAGAGAGATGAATTATAAAACAACTTTATATTGTGCAATCTGCAGATTTTATTGACAAAGGTGTCATGAGCATAAGAACTGGGAGTCTCTGCGTTTGTCATGGGATAAATAAGAGGATCTTCAGAGCTCTTAGCTTTATTCAATTTGTTTAGATACAAGTTGACTGTGAGCATTGATTCAATGGAAGACCAGTTATGGATTTTTAGGTAGGTACATACACAGTGGGGAGTAATAGATGCCTCTGAAGTGAGTACAAGGCTGCAATTCACCTGGGAGGATGTAGAGATCATGTACATCCAGCTGTATAAGCATGCAGGATCAAGGGTGGATGGGATTGATCCTCTGGCAGAAAAATTTTCTCCTCCCACTGCAGCAACAAAATATTGCCTGGTCTCTTCTCCCATGGGGGTATATTGTGACAGATCCTATTTGTGCATTAGTGGGTCTCTAGTATTAGTCTCTCATTCTTTAAAGCTTGGTTTCCCATCCATATCCTTCAGAAACTCTGAAAGTCTCAGGTGCTTAGTAACCAAATCACAAAGCACTGGCTGATCTGCTGGATGAGACACCAGAGAACTCTACAACTCGCACTCTACACTCAACAACTTCCAGAAAGAAGATTGTGACGAGGAGGGGGTCGGCCTTTTCTCCCAGATGACTAATGACAGGACGAGAGGGAATGGCCACAAGTTGCACCAGTGGAGATTTAGATTAGATATAAGGAAACACTTTTTCTCTCAAAGACTGGTCAGCTGCTGGAATGGCCTGCCCCGGGAGGTGGTGGAGTCACTGTCCCTGGCAGTGTTCAAGAAGCATCTGGATGAGGTGCTAAGGGATATGATTTAGTAGCTTAGTGGGTAGGGATGGTGATAGGAGGATGGTTGGACTAGATGATCTTGTAGGTCCTTTTCAACCTTGTGTTTCTATGATTCTATGATTCTATGAGAGAAAGAGACTAATACAACACCTTGCTCTTTAACTATCAAATTTCTTCCACAACACAATGTCTTTTATTCATTTGTTTGCCACTTACCCAGTCTACCACATCCCTGGAGGCATGGTCTTTGCCTTCATATAAAGTACTAGTTTGCTGAAGGGCTGCTACAAAGCAAGTGGAGTTAATATGAATGTCCAAATGCAGAAACATAATTCTAAACTCTCAGCTCACATTATGATGATTAAACCCAGTCCAGAAAGCTCTTCCTGGCCACAGGTAGGAACAGCCTTGAGGGTCATCTCTTTGGAGGTCCAAACTCAGTGTGGTTTTCCCTCCAGACATGAAAGTCAACATGAAAGTCAGCAGAAATACACGACTATGATGGAGGCTGAATGATAAGAAGATCAAACTTGAAATTGTGTTTCAAAATCCTTTGCCCTGAGAGTAATGTGTTAGTATCAGTGGAAGCTCCCCTTGAACTTCTCTGGCAGCTGGGCTTATAAAGCTTTTCTTTTAGGTACTTCCAATGGTACTACTATAGAGATGCAAGGGCTCAGAGCCCTTTTTACTACAGAGATGGAAAAAGGGAGGGTGCGATTTATCTCATATTCTGGCCATCTAGAAGTCATAGATGTAATCTTTACCAATCATCTAGCTGTCTCCCTCTATAAGGACAGAAAACTGTCATGTTGATTCAAACCGTAAGTCATATCTCTGAGAGTATCTTAACTACAAACCAACTCATTTCAGGATGAAAAACCATGACGTTGCAATTTTAAAAGAGTATCAAGCTAGATGAGATGTAGTCTGAAATCTCTGGAATAAAGGTTTGCTTCCCTAGGCTTTTCAGCCATGTAGGCACCACAAATGATATCAGTTACTAGGATGTGACATTTCATAACCTACGCAAGATTGTTCAAACTTGTTCTTTGTTGCTTTTCATGCTGTTGAAGTAATTAAAATTGGAAAATGCTCTGAAGCATTTTGCTAGTAACAGTGCTTTAAACATAAAAGCACTCCTTCATCTTTGCTGAAACTCTTCGGATTTTCAATGGTATAAATTATTACTTGTTCATCACCAGTGGAATTTTTGGCTTAATAACAACACTGAAATGAAAACAATGTATTTAGGAATACTTTTTTTTTTTTCTTTTTCTTAGAAATTGTTTTCTTCAGCCAGATCCCTAGCTAATTCTGTTTATTTTTCAACTCACAGAGATAATGAGAAACCTGAAATGTTTTGATCTTCCAAACATTCTTCCCAAAATGCTCCAAGGTCTCTATCTTACAGATAAGTCTGGTTTTCTTTTTTATCATTTGTTCAAGCAAAGCTATTCCAACCTAAGAATTCAAATATTGTGTTCCTCCCCACAAGCGAAAGCTGAAACAGAAAAGACAACTTGCATTTTTTCCTTACTGGGGTGAACAGTCTCATTAAAAAGCTAAAATAGAAAATGTATTAAAACTTGTACAATCTTCTGAATATAGCTTCACTGGCTATTTTCAAGTATTCTGAAAATTTTCCAACATTATCCAGTTTCAAAATAACTGATCGTTAAAACAAAGCCATGAGAATGTTATCAGCCGATTGCTAAAGAATAGTGTACTAGAAGATCTGGCTCCTATTGCTAGATATCCAGGTTTGGGAAAGCCACTTAGTGTCTCTGAATCTTGCCAGTGTTTCATAGAAGTATGTTGAAGAACTCAAGGCTGGATCAGTGCCCACTTTCCAGCATCAGCAGCATTGAGTCACTGATGCTGGAAATGCTGAGGTCTTCCATAACAGATGGAAGTACAAAACATCAATAAATCATAGTACAGAGATGTTCAGATTTTAAGGATAGGGATTGAATTTCACTCAACATCTTTTTATCAAGCCAAATGATTTGTTTGTGAATAGATACTACCAGGCACACAGTCTTGATCTGTAATCTTTAAGAAACGGAGCATCTACACTGCACTAATTGCAGCCATACCTTCATTATCATCTTGTCTCTCTTCTGTATTCCTCCCACTTTTCTTTTTCATTCCTTTGCCCACATTTGAGTGTCTCTGTCTGGAGCTGAATTCCAGCCATTCTCTTCAAATTTGAGAACCTTATGCATCCCATATAATACCTGTCATTCAGTATCTAAATGGTGGCTTCTGCCTCTAATTTACCAGGCCATTTTCCATTGGCCCTCTGTACATTTTCTCAAATTAAACACTTCAACACTATTTCCTATGCTATTTTTAATACTTTAATTAAGCTTCCTCTAATTGTCCACAGTCCTCCTTTAAACTCTCCTTTTCCATAGCAGCAACAAATCTTTTCAATCAAGTCAGTCCTTCCTACCTAACTGCCCAATATAGCATCACTGCTCCTGCACATGCCCTTACCCTCTGCTTATATTTTTTTTTACAATTTGATGACAGAGGTTTTGATCTCTGACCAGCCCTCCTTACTGTGGGCTACGACAGATAACAAAAACTGCAGTGTAGGAATGCAAATATTTGCTCTCACGCATCTTCCCTGTGCTCACAAAACAGACACACAGCTGGGCTGGTTGCAGGCACTCCTGTGCAGTAGTACAGCTCTTGCAAGATACAGTATATCACAGGGAATTTTCATTCTCTGGTCCTCTCTCATCTTCCCTTTGTAATTAGGAACTGAAAGAGTATTTGTAGGAAGAAAGGGCTAATTTGGTTAAGGGGAGAAGATTAATAAACTCCTCCCCTTATGAAAATACCCTGTGTTTTCTAATAGCCATTAAAAGCCCAAAGGATCTAATTTCTTAGCATTTAACTCAAATGACTTGCTCTGCCTGCAGTAAACAGCCAAGTACTCAATAGATCTACATTAGCTTGGTAATGATCCTTCTGGCATTTGAAGCTATGGCTAGACAGATCTGAGGCATATGGTTTAAGACACTAAGCCACTGCCTGTTGTCTCTGTTTTTCATTTACTTGGGAGACTCCTGAGGTCCTGAATTCATCCTTAAGGATAATGGAAGCTTTTCCCGGTAGTGAATGAGTTGTCACAACTTACCTAAGTGATGCAATATTTAAGTAGGGTGAGGCAGGATTACTTTAAATGCCTGGCTTAACTCAACTAACATTTGACCTGGCACATAATATTTCAGTGTCATTTTTGCATGCGTGGTTTAGTTATTTACATGTTGCAGTCTGTTTTCTTTGGAAAGTTTCAGATATCAAACAAGAGTCTATCTTTAGTGGAATGTTAATACATACAACAAGGATGCTCCTAGTACCTGTCTAGAAGTAGTTTACCCTCTGCTATACTCCACTTGTGACAACAATTTCATATGCTTTTGAAAAAATTAACTTAAGAAAGTGTTGAAACCTCTAAGCATGAGAAATGCCAAACTTCAGGCTTTTTACAAGAACAGTCATGCTGCTTGAAATAGTAATTGATTGAAATCAACTGCGCTAAACTTGTGCAATGGACAGAAAAAGTGGGCGTAGCCTCTGCTAAAGTGGCTGACAGCATATTTAAAATATAATTGTCCTAAGAGTGAAGGAAATAAAATGTTGCACTCTTTTTCAGCTCTAAAATCCAAGTAATTCCTCCTGGGCGGTGACATGAGGTTTCCAGAAAGTAAATGGCGCTTGAGTCCCAGGTTCCAGTCTGCTGCCTGTCCTGCCTTTCTGTGCAGTGTCATGAGAAGCCTCATAGGGAGGAGGAGAAGCACCTTTGAGCCCCTCTTCCATGAGCAGAGATGTTTCAGAACTTGCTGGAAGTCCCTTACTCCTCCTTGCAAATCCCCCCCACCTCATTGGCACACAGGGACTCTCCAGATCAACTTCAGAGGCAGTTACTGGGTTGGGTCAGTGACTTCCAAGAACTAATTTTCCTAAGCTAATCTGGACAGTGATCCTTTTTAGTGGAGAAGCACTGCTAATCACATCTAGAATCAGAGGAAGCCTGAGCTGGGGGGAGACAGATATCTCTCCAGTCATTCCTGCAAATGATGTGCCCCTTGCCTTTTCCAGGGAAGGTATGGTATGGTTGTCTGTCCCACACACTGCAAAGCCTCCATCTAGCGAAACGGCTCTAATCAATGCTGTTCAGCAAATCATGGCAGCTATTTACATTCTCTTTACTAGTTATGCAACCAACATGCTTATGCAGATGTTGTTTGCAGAATATTGGAGATGATGCCAGCCAGACACTTGGCACCGTGGCTCAATCTGGGAGATGAGGAGCTTTCTAGGCTCATTACTAACATTCATTATTTTCGTATTTAATAAGAAAATTGACGCGACACATCAGGGAGAATGGTCAGTCAGCTAGCATGGAAACTATTAGCATAGCAAAAAATGAATAGCCTGGCAGCTAAATGTCTGCAACACCCACACACTCCCTGGAAACAGTTTAGAAATAGGGTTATTCATCCAAATTTATCCCATGGTCCCTAGTCCTCATCGTGGTTGTTGAAAGTGGCTGAAACACTTTGCACAGCTTGTTGCCGAATCTGGGCACGCTGCAGTGAAAGGTGAGTGTTTTTAAGGCAGGCTTCTCCCAGCTCAAAAAATCTAGCAAAGAGAGCTCAGAAACTCTGCAGAAACACTGTGTGATATGGGGCATTTGCCTGGATATGAACTGCACAGAGACAGTTTTAGCAGAATCTCAGAAACGCAGAATTGTAGGGGGTAGAAGGGACTTCTGGAGATTGTCTAGTCTAACCCCTCTGCTAAAGGCAGTTCCCTAGAGCAGGTTACACAGCGTCCGAGTGGGTTTTGAATATTTCCAGAGAAGGAGACTCCACAACGTTTCTGGGCAGCCTGTTCCAGTGCTCTGTCAACCTCAAATTAAAGAAGTTTTTCCTCATGTTCAGATGGAAGATCTGGTTTGTACCCATTGCCCCTCATTCTGTAATTGGACACCACCAAAAAGAGCCTGGCCCCACCCACATGACTCTCACTCTTTAGATATTTGTAAGCATTGGTCAGATTCCCTCTCAGTCTTCTCCAGGCTGAACTGTCCCAGATCTCTTAGGCTTTCTTCGTAAGAGAGGTGCTCCAGGCCCTTTATCATCTTTGTAGCCCTCCACTGGACTCTCTTTAGGAATTCTCAGTCTTTTTTGAACTAAGGAGCCGATAGCTGGAGACAATATTCCAGATGTGGCCTGACCAGGGCAGAGTAGAGGGGGAGGATCACCTCCCTAGGCCACGTACTTTTTGTTGCTCCCCAGGATACCATTGGCTTTCTTGGTCATACTGCTGGCTCTTGGCCGACCTGTTGGCCACCAGGACACCCAAGTCCTTCTCTGCAAAGCTCTTTTCCAGCAAGCCAGCCCCTAACCTGTACAGATGCATGCAGTTATTTCTCCCCAGTCGTAGGACTCTATGTTTGCTCTTGTTAAACCTCAATAGGATCCTCTCTGCCCAACTCTCCAGTCTGTCCAGGTCTCACTGACACTGAACAACAGCACAGCCTCCTGGTGTGTCAGCCATGACTCTCAGCTTCGTATCATCAGCAAACTTGCTGAGGGCTTATTCCATCCATTTATCCAGCTCATTGATGAAGATGTTGAAGAAGACCAGTCTCAGTAGCAGCCCGTGGGGAACACCACTAACTACAGGCCTCCAACCAGTCTCTGCATTGCTGATCACAGCTCTCTGACCTCAGCCAGATAGCTGTCAATCCACTTCACTGTCCACTCATCTGTCCCACACTTCCTAAGCTTGCCCATGAGAATGTAATGGGAGAGAGTGTAAAAAGCCTTGCTGAAGTCAATGTAATCAACATCCACTGTTCTCCCCACATCTCCCCAGCCAGTCATAACATCATAGAAGGCTACCAGTTTGGTCAAGAATGGTTTTCCCTTGGTGAATCCATGCTGACTACTCCTGATAACCTTTTTCCTTCCACTTTCCTAATGATGGCTTCAAGATGCATCTGTAGTGTGACAGGTTTTAGAAAAACATTTATGTAGAGTAGGTCCTGGAAGTTGTCCTGTACAAATCTGTTTTTCATAAGCACTCATAGGAGGTCAGTCACTCTCTCCCAGCAACACGTCTTTAAACCTGCTTAATGAAAAAAAGAGAACCACTAACAGGAGCTCTTGTTCCTCTAACTGTTCCTTTCACCCGAGTCCCAGTTTCAGGCAAAAACTCTTCATTCATTCTCTTATACTGTTTTATATGCTACTTATGCTTCTTTGTCTGTGTGTACACCAGTAAACAGAGTGGGCCAGCACCCATTTTCTGGCCTTGAAAGCAAGTAGATAGCATGGCTTGTCTTTCTAGAGTAAAATTTCCTACCCAAACCAGCATAGCCTTATCTGTGTCTTGCCAGCTGTAAGCAGTCTCTGGCTCATGATTTTCCCTAAGCTACATTCAGGCATTATTTGAAGAGTCTACATGGTACGAGACAAAATATCCAGACAGAGGCTGTCAGCATCTCAGGAAAACGAGTCATCTCGTATATCTATTCAATACCCTGGCACAGATATTGCTGCTGAGTCTTCAGTTTGATTCATTGATTCAACACCATTAAGATCAGCAGATGCATAGGAGATTTACACTCATGTTTGCAAGAAAAAATTTCCCTTGACTCTTATCTTAATATGTAATGGATCACCTGCGACTGTAGGAGGAGTCCAAATGCCTGGTTTCTACTGGCTGCCTAGCTTTTGGATGGCCAAAGCCAGAAAAAAATCCCATGCTAAGGGATTAATGGCTTCCTCCATTTTTAAATCAGAATGGCATTAAAACTAACCTGATTTTGCAACAGAATGAAGAAATCCTACTAAGAACATATGCAGTTCAGCTCTTTCCTGTTAAGTTGCCATATGGCAGAGGAGTGATGGGAAGAAGAAAAATATTGACAGTGATGATATATCTTATTACAGAGCATACGGAGCAAATTTTCCTCTCAGTTACACCAGTGAAAATCTGGAGTGAACAGCCCTGACTAGATAGGAAAATCAGATCAGTCAGAGGATATACAAAGCCAATTATGAGAGTGAAACAAAAGCAAACTTGAAAAACATTATGGTAGAGTAAAGAAGGCTTGTGGTAGGATGCCAGAAGACAGGAAGTAATTGGACCCAGCATGGTTACTCTTCTTCTGAAAAAAATCATACAATCTATAGTAACCAAAAGTGGTCAGGATCTTGTTTTGTGCCTGAGCTTGGCAAACTGCATGAAAGCTGCCCTAAAACATCTGTTCTGGCTTCCAAACATTTATACAGCCCTTTGTTAGAGTACCAAAGATGGCATCGCATCAATAGAAAGGAAGCATTGTAGAAGAAAGCAGTACAAGCATGCTGGAAGGGAGAGTCCAAGTTTAACACAAGATCTGCAGTGTTTTACACACCAATAACTTTCATTTATTCCTTGCTGAACATTTGGATGATCAAAACCTTAAACCTTATTTGACAGACAAAATCAGCAAGTGCTTTATGAAGAGAAACCACGAGAGGAGGCACCTTCCTATTTCCATATTACTTAGAAACACATTACAATCAACTTAGCAGCAAAAACTGCAATGATAATGCTGCTTGACCACAACATTGCAAAGGCACAAAGGAAAAAAAGGAAAACATGTAGTTGAGAAGAATTCTGGAAATATAATTGGAAGTACATTTGTTGAGTATTGTTCACTTGAAACTTACTCTTACAATCATCTAGCAAAATAACTGTTTTCTTTTCAGTATTCTTTTTGGTCCATTTTAAGATAGTAAGAAATGTACAGGGTTTTTTTGATCTATACAGCAAGATGGTGTCATTCATGTACAGAAGAAATAAAAAACAAAAGCTCGGACAAAAAAGAAAAAAAAAGAAAAACCCAAATAGAACTACCATCAGCAATTTCACACACAAAAAAGAGAATTAAACTGCAACTTAATAAATAAACTATGTATATTTTTTTCTTGGAGACCTATAAAGACTGAGGTTTTGCAAAGGATTTCAAAGACAAAGTATTGCCAACTCAGTGTCCACAGTTTCTTTGGAAGAAACATAGAACATTTGGCCAGAAGAAACAGTGCCAACTATCCAGAGCAAAGCCTGTATTTCAATTTGCAAAAGCAAAAAGCTGTGATTTATACCTCTGAAAGGAAGAAATAAATAAAAAAATAAAAATAAAAAAGAATCTAACAGTGCATTCTGTGTAGGTTTATTATTTTGCCAACAGTTTGTGGGTTGGATGATGAGGTACGTTCCTGAAGATTAGACATCACCATTTTTTAAAGCAAACAAAACAGCACGAAAAATCAAAATTCCCCTAAAGCAGAGGCAGTCCTTGCAAAAGTTCAGAGCAGTGTGGCCCTTCCTTGGCTCCTTGTTTTTTAAAGATAGTTCATCAACTAACAGTGTTCATCAGCTTTGGCTCGCAGATAGCATTTTTGCTTCCAGTTGAGGACAATTAGAGGCACAATGTCAACTGGTCATTTGTTAGGTTGTGTAAAGTTCTGTGGATACACATTGTTTTTGTGACATCAAAAAATTCTTATGAAAAATGGTGATGTTACACTCAAACATCCCCTGATTTCTTCTCCTTTTAAACTCAATAGATTTGCTAGTTCAG
The DNA here is from genome assembly GCA_013396635.1 of Penelope pileata. Taxonomy (NCBI): domain Eukaryota; kingdom Metazoa; phylum Chordata; class Aves; order Galliformes; family Cracidae; genus Penelope; species Penelope pileata. Next base: position 278,611 of record WBMW01003444.1, on the reverse strand, counting down.
GGGAAACTAAAGTGTTTTTGAGAAGAAATGAACACTAAAAGAAAGTAGTACAGCTTCAGTGACAAAATCAACTGGCAAGTGAAAATCAAGCAGTGTAAATGATGAGAAATCAATTCATTATTTTGTGCCTGATGATATCACTTGTAACACAGATAAGGGAAAAGACTATTGATCTACACGTGCTAAGAAAGAGAACATTTAAGTAGCTGAAGATTTGGACCTTTATACTTATTGTGACAACATTGTCATCATATTATTGTCCACCATTTTTTTTGTCAGTCCTCTTTAGTCATCAGAAAACCCTTCGATGAATGTCTCTGGTAGATGATCCACAGACATATTCATAATAGACCCTCAAGAAATCACACAAAATTTGACGAGATGTTATGATTAGAAATGGAATACTGTTTTCATTGTCATGACTTCTCTCAGCCACCAAAGGCCTGTTTCAAGACTTCAAATTAAAAGTCAAAATAAATACATCACAAATACATTATGTAATAAATACATTGTGCAATAAAAGAGCCCTGCCAAAGAAAAAAAATACAAGAAAACCCAAAGGATGAAACAATGTCATTCTGCAGACTGAAAAATATCACTTATTGCTGAAAAAAGTATTAATAAGCGACACATTGTTAGACAGTTCTTCTGGGTTTCTTGGCAGTCAATCTGGAAAATCTATTTCTTTAAACTTGCCTTTAAAATAACTTCTATAATCCTAGTTTGAGCAAGATAGATTTGGGAAACAAGAAACTACATTTAGGGTAATTCCAGGTACACGTTGTAATGATAATCACAGTTTTCCAGTCTCTAAAATTTGTGTGGGTTTTCAGAGCACCACTACCCAACTGTCCATCTTCTCCTTAAAGGTAGCTACATATTAATAGAAAGATAGTTTTGTACGTAAGATTCATCTCCTCTGGCAACATTCAGGCAGTGTAAAGGTATATTTCTGTAGGTTATACTTGGTACAGATCAGGATGCATATTACCACAGTATTTCTTAGGCCTGTCCACAGCATCTATCCAGTGAGCCTCATGTTTTATGAATCTTTGCTATTACTCTAAAACTGGTTTCCATGAAGGCTTTCATCTTTAATGTTTTTGTTCCTAATACATTACTCTTACTTCAACTTTCACTTCCTGTGGCGGGATTTATCTGAAATATAAAGTTTTTTAAAAAAGGAAGTTACTGCTGTGTAGTTGGCAAGAATATTTGCTTCTACATGGGGAGAGAAAAAGAAGGAATATGGAAAAGAAATCACAAAGACAAGAGTCAGTCTGTTAATGGGAAGGACAGAGGATTTGCATAGTATGTGATTATCTTCTTCTACATGACTTTTTTTCTGTGTTTTTTCAGATGGGATACACGATGAAGTATATACAATATAGCAGTTACTATGTCTTTATGAAATGTGGCAATTGAATAAGACACAGAAGTGTAGTACGTGAGGCTGACACATGCTTATAGAAATACATGTGGCTGATCAGTCTTCATGGCAACAGGAATTTTCTTATTTGTGTGTATTTCACAAACCACATTTTTTAAAACATCTTGTTCCCCCTTTTCTTTTCTTTTCTTTTTCTTTTTTGTCCCACTTATTCAATTTTGTATTATTTTCTAGTATCTTTCAAACAAAGATTACACCCCACTGGCAAATATTCTTTTAAGAGCATGATAGTCATCAAGACAACAGTGTCATTTGGATGAATTAAGACTCCCTAAGGAACCTCTACAACAGCTGGAAAATCTATGAAGTTCTTATTGAAAGGTAACCCAGCTTGTGATTTTGTCTTTTAAAGTAAAGCATTGTGGTTGCTTTAGAGATCTGGAGTGTGTTTAGTCATGGGAAAGAGAGCATCCCTGCTTTCTTAGGCTATCAATGTATATTTGTGAGGCAGCAATAATTCTTCCAGTGAATTTCATGTTCTCATTCAGATGTCTTTACTTATTTTAAACAAGGCAAGAATTAAAAAACGATACTATACTGAATATTAAAAATAAAGTGTCTTGACAGTAAAGTTAAAATAAGCACTGCTTCTAGCTTAATGTGAATAGGAGGGAAACTATGTCCTAAAACTGACTTCTATTGCCTCTGGGCATAACCAGTGTGAGAGAGAAATGGCACCTGTCCTTCTTTAGTCATCTGCCAGTTCTGAGGAAAAAATCTCTGGAGAGCAAATTCCTATCTGTGGAGAAAAGGTCAAGACTGTTCTATTTCTGTCTTTGGTAACTCTGCATAACTTTGCAGTTGACAATGCAGTAAGAATTACTGACACTCATGCACAATGACGCACTAAAGTCTTTTGCAATTAGCTGCTTCTTGTTCTGACACTGGTCTTCTGGCATTAGACCTCCCTGCACCTTGGTTTACCTGCCCGTAAAACAAGGATAAATATACTGACCACTCTTGTAAAACCAGTCTGAGATTTATTGTTGATAAGAATCATGTACAAGTTAGCTAAAGTATTCAACACCCAATAGTGCATGTAAAGTGACCATAAACTCTACTACCTTGTCAACTCCTATTGAGAGATGCAATCTTGTGAGGTTCATTTCTGTATGAACTTGACTCAAAAGCCTACTTTATTTGAAATACCACTGACCATCAGGCAGTTTATACCAGTAAAATTTAACTTGGCTTTCAGCGCATCTCCTATCTCCCAGTTAACAATTACTCTCAGTGGAAACAGTGCATCCTATCTTTGTTGAGGGTATAATGATAATAATAACATAAATAATGATGTTTTCTAGTTATGGCAATGGCTTGGAAAAACAGGTATTCTGTCCATAGCCAAGGGTCATTACATTACTACAAGGACAATGGAATGAGGGCCAGACAGCAATGATGAGACACCTCCTGCACAACGTTAGAATCAACAGCAACTGCCAGTAAAATGTTGTGTACATGATGAGCTGACCCTGGTAAGGAGACCTGATGACAAGACTACATCAACCACCTGCATGGATATCCAGCCAGCTCCTCCTGAGACCACTTCTTTTTGGTGGTTAGTTAACTAGTATATCGTGTGTGCTTAAAGGCATAATTCAGAGTTATATTGTTTAGTGACACGTTTCTCCTCTCTCCTGTCTTAGCCCCGTAGCACTCACCTGTGATTAACCTGCAAATGAAAGCAAAGTGGTTGTTGAGTAAGCTTATAACATTCTTCACTGAGAATTTAAATATAGAGAAAATTAAATCCAACTTGCAATCTAATAAGCTATTTTGTAATTTGATGAAAGAGTGTGACCTACCAAGGGACTTAGTTGAAAGAGTTTTGTGTGCTAATCTGATGCTAGGCACACAGAAGGACTTCAGGAATACCAGCTTCTCTTGGGAGTCTTGCCCACCACTGAAACTGCATTGCCATAATTAACATCAATCATACTAGCAAAATGGAAGACCAAAAGCTACTTGAGGGACCATAGTGCTCAGGATGAGCACCAGCGTTATCCAGAACTGTCACTGGGGAGTAATTAGGTCTTCTGCAAATCCTACTAGGACTCTCACATCTCCATCTACTTTCTGGTATATTTCACTTCAACACTGAGCACAAACTGTGGACTCCAGAATAGATGGGCTAACACTGGGAAATGGGGGTTAGGGGGAAGAGAAAGCTTCAGTCTTAGAGGAGAAGCAAGGTCTTTCCTGGAACATTTTAACCTGTGTAAATATATCAATACTATCGGTGTTTTAACTATATTTCTTCATGATTCACAATGAATCAGAGAATGTAGCTGCCTTTCTCTGTGCCCAGGTATGGCATGAAAGTGAAGCAGCAGTGTCACATAGTCATAACAATACACTTCATTTATAGACCTCAGTTCACTTCCAACATTTCAAAGCCTTGCCAGTATTAATTAATTAAAATCTTGCAACAGCCTTCCGAGTTAGGCAAGGACTATTAGACCATTATATATGTAGGTAAACGTGGAAATGCTGAAGGCTAGATTGAGAGTGTGTGCTTTAGGCACTCAATTCATGTGTTGCAACATCTGTAAAAAAATAGGCACTTGGATCCAGCAGAATGATTCAGATCACTTAATGTAGTTGCCTACGCAAACTACATAAGCAATGCAGAGACAGATGCCTCCGAAGCAGCACCGAAACAAAGTTTGCATGCTTCTCCACTGACTGAATGGTGAGCTGTGGTGCCTCCATGGGATGATTTAGTGTGATTGCACACAGGCACTTATGTACAGGTACTAGGAAATATTATTCTTGGGACTGTAGCTGGGTAAGTGCACTCCTGCTTACATGGGATTCAAAATGCAAATTCCACTTCAAAGGGCAGGCATCTGTGTCATAGGATAAGTGGGAGGAGGAAGCACAAGATATTGGTGGTTTGAGACATAATCCAGAAACTAGAAAATGAGAAATAGCATGAAGGGTCTGAACTCAATGTTCCCACTTGCCAGGGCAACATCAGGCTGTAGGTGAGGCTGAGGAGGCAGTGCAGACTCCTACTGAAACTTCACTGCTCAACAACCAAAAATGTAAGATGTGAAGGCTAGATTGTGTCAACTCAGTGTAAGGAGAGGCTTTTTGCTTGTAAATTTTCTATTTCAGAGCTCTTTCAGATTAAAGGTGTGGAAAAAGGCCATGAAAGAGGTGGTTCCCCATGTTTGAGGCTTAATAGGCACTTAGGAATGCCCAGGTGTTTCCACAACGCCAAACAGACTCTTTTCGTGTCTCTCTACTATACCCTGGTATCCAGATCCTCCATACTCTGTGCTTGTTCACTGGCCATTACAGAGACATTTGTTCTGTCCAAGAGGAAATCTGGGCATGGCCAAGAAGGCAGCATGCTTCAGGCTCCTCTCCAGGCACAATATGGACATGTACCACACAACCTTGCCTCTGTGTGGTGCAATATTGCAGCACTAGCCTGAAGTCTCCAAGCACCCCAGTATCCCTCTAGTCACTTCACAGAGCAGAAAGGAAGCAGGTACCTGTAGAATAAGAGCTCCTATTCTGGCATCAGTATTAGGAAATACACATGTATATATATAAATATAGATACATATATATAATTGCAGAGAGGTTTTGCCCAGTGAAGATGAGGATCAAGCACTGTGCAGGACTTCACATACTCCCAGCTCTCAGTTCTGTGAAGACAAACTATCATGTACCAAACCATCCAGAGGTATCGACTCTCCTCCTGATTTGACCCACAAACCCAGTAAAAGTGTGCCCCAATTTTCTCTTTTGTTGAGATTTGTCATGCTAGCTCAGTGTCATCTAAAACAGTGGTTTTGGTCAGATTGTCAGTCAGTGAAGTAGACCCTTTTCAACACCCTGAGAAATATTTGCACCTCTTTCCCACCATGACTTGTGGGTTGACTGCCAGGAGCTACACACTTAAATGCTTTGAGCTTTCAGGAAACACTGAACACATGCAAGATCATATGCTTATGTGCTTAAGTTGCTCTTAAGTCTAATATGCTCTGTCCAGATTTATACACATTCTCGTATACGTTACCTACGATATTTCTCTGGGATGCAGGCGCTACTTCAGAAGAAATGGACTGAGTCATTCCCTGGGACTTAGACACATCCAATTCACTCACACTGGGACTTCAGTTGGCTCATGGGTGGTTTAAATCACATTCACTGACTCATTCAGATTAGGTGGCGTCTCAGAAGCAGAACCAAGAAGAAGACTCAGGATTCCTTAATCTGGACTTGAGCCTTATTTATTATCATTTTTACCTGCAAGATGTTTTTTTAATCTCAGCGAGACTCTGCCAAGTAGCAGTATAGAAGGAGAATTTGGGTTAATGCATCGTGCTCTACCCACATAAGAGCAGCTCCTATTAGTATTTTAGCAGTAGTCCTTTTTTGCAAGAACTTGCAGAGCTGACTTGGCTAAACTTTTAATGGGTATGCTTCTAGTGTGGGAGGAAACATTAAGCACTGCTTATTGTTACTTAGAATTACACACCTAAATGCCATAGCTCTATCCAGAGTTCACAGGCACCTAGCTACTTTACTATCTACCACAGCACACCATATCACACATACGATCTTCCTTACCGCCTGAAGTAGTCATGATGTACTGTAGGAGTCAAAGAATGCTGGCTTTGCAAAATGAATGCATTGCTTCAGATTGCAGTGAATTCATTTAACAGGAGATCAGGCAACAACCATTAATTTTAGTGCAATAGATTTCTCCACTCTTCTTATTTACCAGGATGCTGTCTCACCAGATCAAATCAAGGAAATTGCAACAGACTGTCCAGCATATTGTCAACATCCAATATCTGCCTAGCATCTCAGAGAGGTATCCATTATAAAATGCCTCTACTTTCTGTTCTGCCACATCTTTACAGTTCAGTCTGTTCTGTTGGAAATAGTAAAGTTAAAGTTTTCCAGCGTACTTGGCTGAGTCAGAAGTGCTTTTGGGCAATCATGCACAGGCGCACGTATTGACTGCCTTGCTAGCAGCAACTTTGGCCCCAGTGTGCCAAAGGTGATGTGCTATTGTCCTTGGGTGCCCTTCTTGAGGCAGGCCACATGTGGGGTGTACACAACTCCACCCTCAGCTGAGGTAGAAAACTTGTTCAAAGTGGTTTTGAGGTTTTGTTAAGAAGCAAAACAGGAAATCTGCATGAATTTGGAGTTTAACTATTTTTTTTTAATTTCTTGCTCTCCCAGAATATTTTTTTTTTTAATAGAAAATAAATATCAGAATGACAAATATTCTGCAGCTGAGCACGTCTCAGTCTTGGGGTAAGCCCAAGTTTTTAGTGGTGCAGAATGGACTTCAGGCAGCAAAGAGATCCCGGAGTAGTTTTGGAAGTTTTTCTTTTCATTTTAAAGCAAACCAAGCAACTCAAAGTCTGTGTCAACTTATTTAAGTGATTTTATGCCAATTAATCATAGCTGGCACAGAAAACAGTGCTGCCTGTTGCTCCTTTCCCTGCCTACACTTGAGGCAAGAAAGGCCAGAAGCACAGAGTTAAAATGGTAGTTTTGTGCCATCTGGAGAGACCTCGTATCCTCAGACCTGGAGCTTCAGAGCAGAGAAAGGACCACCAAGTGACTACTAAAAAATCAGAGAAAATTGCAACAAACACGTCAGGGAGATAAAAAAAAACAGAGTAAGACTTCAGACAGAGAAAGAGTTAATTTAAGAGCTACAGGCATGGTTCAGTTGACAGCATGGATGAGTAAAATCTCCTTTTTCCCAGAGTGAGAAGCATCAGCACAAGCCCAACTGCCCAATGTTCTGAGCCCTGTACAGTACTGATACCGCTGTTGAGGGCATCGAGGGCACCTAGTGTCCCTGTATCTCTGGTCCTCTGCCTTTTCTTTGGTAGCTTTCAAAATAATAAGTGTCTTGGTAACATGGGCTCTTCCTAGCCCTGAGAAAGCCATGGTGAAACCACCGAGACATCTTAAGATTGCAAAGCAGCCCAGTAATGGCAAAGTCTTTCCATTGCTGCTAGCCCCAGTGTGGGACTTAATGGCAAAGTTCTCCGTGATCAGAACTGCAGATTGCTGTGAACATCTCCTCAGTGCACTGCTGATTCACATACAGTAACACAGTGACACCACAAAGCAAAGTTTATCTAGATGTCTCTGCTACTCTGTTGCTATATAGTGCTATATAATACCAGATTTGAGTCAGATTCTGTGATCAGATATGCTGACATCATTCACAAACAACTTCTCTAAGACCAGTGAGTTACTCATAAATATGATAAAGCCTGGCTGCAATGCACCTTGCTGTTGGGATTAACCAATCAAGTTCTCCACAGTTTGTTCCCAGTTTATTTAAACTGCCTGCGTGTGTTCCACAAGGCACCAGTAGCACTTTCACCTCTGCTGCAGCGTCACTCTGATGTCAGCACTTTTATCTGATTTTCTGTCACTGTTCTTTTAGATTAAATTTCAACCAGTGACCCACAGTTTGATAGCTCATTAGCAAAACCTTCCGAGCCATCCAGTCCTGCCCTTGCTTGACAGTTAACTGTGCACTGCATTGCTCAAGCATTCTGAAATCCACGCTGTCCTATGAAAAAGTTCAGTCATACTCCGTGTTGCTGCAAAAGCTCTTGAGTGTTCCTACATATCTGCATGTCTTCATCAACAGATCACTGCAGATCCCTCTTAGGAGTCCTTCTTTCTTAGAACTCCATGGATAGTCAAAATTTTCCTTTCTCATCCCTCTTCTCAGCCATAGATCTATAAGGGAACTATTTGGACATTCTTCTTGGCGCAATCTTAAAGCAAGGCTTCTTACTCATTTTCTTGTTCAAGATCATTACTGCAATCTAGTAGGTGGAGGTAACTAGGACGATGTTCTTTTGGCTGTCCTTTCTGTGGTACGTTAACATTAAGTTCTTGGTAGGCAGTGGGAACAGAAAAGTTGGCCCAGAGCAAGCTCAGGAGGTCAGACACTCCAGTTCACACATTTGCAATTGAGTTGGACAGAATACAGGTCACCTTGAGTGCATTACAATCCAACTCACTGGCAAATGTTTTGAGCCAGTGATGTCTTGAATATTGAGATGTATCTTCTTATGCCCATACTTGAGTCCCAGTGACAGGCAGATTAACAGTGAAGATACAGCCATTGCTTTACTTCCTCCTTGCATCTGACCAGACCTCTTGTCTTGTAGTTACATCATCAATGTCTTCAAACAAGAAATGATATGCTTTTATGCTGGGAGAGAGCTGTATCACATACTTTTCCTTCTAGAGTCTTCTTTAAACTGCAACTTAACCACTGTCAAAATCCTAACCTGTTGTCTCCCTCCTAGCCAATGAAATCTTCTCTACAAATGTTGAACTTAGGCTGGCTTCAGCAGCTCTTGTGACACTGGGCAGGTAAAGCTCTGCTGCCTGAGCTCTGTCCATCAGTGGGACTCTTCCTAGCTCCGCATCCTCATTTCACCTCAACAGAAACTTCATCCCCTTAAAGTTGGAGTCAACTTTGCCGACTTCAATGGAGAGACTCTTGATTTATGCGGGGCCGAGAAGAGAATCAGGCTGTGATTCTTTATTGCCTTTTAAAGCCAAGAACCCCGCAGAAGCCAGTTGTGTCTGACGTGAAGCTGCTGCACACCCAACGTGGAATCTGCACAATTCTATAAACCAGCAGTGGTCTACATAAAAACTTCAAACAAGACATTCTGGCATTGGCCAGAAAGAGTGAAGATAAACAGCTGGGAGCCGCCAAGCTGCAAAGGAAGAACCGCTTGGCTGTTGGACAGAGAGCAAAGTAAGAGGCAGAAATTAGGCAGGGTGCTGGGAGACTTGTTACACTCCCAGAAAGCAAAGAGGTCACAGCATTTAATTTGATTAATTCGTCACTAGTCCAAAAGACTTTGTACTGAGCCTCAGGCAGTGCAATAAACATACAATCATTAAGAGAGAATATAAAAGATTGGTTGGGTGGTAAATATTCCAGCTCCCTCTCCCACTCCAGCTTCCCTCTTGTTTCTTCTCTCCTTGGTCAGTACAAATAATGTGGGCTATACAATAAGAAAGTGACAGCATTAAACAACAGCCGCAACAAAACCCACTGTATTTTAAATGCCTTGGTCAAAACACTTTCAAGGAAATCTTTGAGTTGTTTGCTCCATCATTCTTGTTTTCCCTCAACAGCTCATTCCTCTAGGAATTGCTGTGGGCGGAATGGAGCAACAGCCACACCAGTCTGGCCTCTTTTCCCAAGACTGGCAGAAGACTTAGTGGAAAACAACAAAAAGGACATTTATCCTGAGGGACTTGGATAGCACTTTTGGAGGTCATCTCAGTAGTATTGGTTGTACACATAAGCATCCAGGGGCCCAAAGTGATGTTTTTATGAATGTATTTACAAATAATGGGATTTTGCAAAGACTCAATGCTGAGTTTTATGGGCCAGATGGTATAAACACTCTGTAACAGTACAGTGCCTTTCCCTCACCACAGGACACAGCAGGAGGGGACAACCCCCCCACTGACACTGAAACAAATCAACTTACCTACAAGCCCCCCTGCCTGTTCCACCCACAAGGTCCAACAGTGCTACAAACTGAATTTCTTCTTCTTTGACTTTTCCTCAGCAACTATTCTTTATGGTGCTTAAGTTTATATTCCTGTAAATCTACTGTGCATGGTGTCTGTGTTATACCTGATGAAACTCATGTACTTATTTGCAGATCTTTCAATCACTATGCCTACTATGCAAGCAAGACAATCTTTGCTTGTATAATAATCAGCTTAAAAAAAGAGGTGGAAACGGTCTGAGCATAAACTAGCAAATATGTTGATTAGACTCACTACAAAGAAAAGCAGAAATACAGTCCTATGTGTATTGGCTTTTGTCCTGTGCTTCATCATTATCTTTATCCTGACCTGCCATGATTGTAACTAGGAAACGATCAGACAGGTTGTATAGATAAATTGCCAGCTTATCTATACAATCTCGAATGTTAAATGTAATTTTCCTCATTTTTCCGACCTAATGAAATCAAAAGGAAGTAACAATTCCTACTCTTTTCCAAGGCATAAGTCGTGGCATCAAGACTACATCAGCAATTCAAACCTCCTCCTCAACACTACTCATGAAAGCAAAGCAGGCTGACGTGACAAAGAGGTGAAGAGTTTGTTATGAGGGCCTCTTTTAAATACAGCTCTGCTTCAGTCTCCCCAGCTCAGCTGTGTCACCAATCTGTAGCCTGGGTCCCTCACCTGGAGCTTTAGCAACAAACAGAGAGCAGATGAAAGAACGAGCCATCCAGTTGTGCACAGTGCCTCAGGTCCTCAGTGCTGGAGGGACCCCAAAATTTTGCAAGTGCTTGAGATGCTCCTCTGGCTGCGAAGAGCAGAGGGAGTCAACTGAGTCAGTGCTTAGTGCACAGAGCTGGAGAGATCTCTTTAGGATGTGCCTTAGTGATAGTACAGGCTGTGGCAAGGTCAGGATCTGAATCACTTGAATCACACTGAATCTGTATCCTTTACTACAGACCTGACCAATGCCACCAAGCTCACCTTTTGAATTGGCCAAATAAACAAGCAGGGTTTGCTTAGGAGTTATCACTCGGTCTTTGTAAAAGCAGCTAGTCTGGGTAAGCACAAAGAATATTATAAGAAATTGTAGTTTCTGAGAAGCATAGCAAGAAGAACCTGGTCAAAGGGAGAGGATGAAAAGGAAGATGAGAACAGTTGTTACCTAGATTTTATGGAGAGGGTCTCCAGAACAGTGATGGAGAAACAGACAGTGCACATATAAAATAGCCACATGCATTTTCATTGTATCTTTAACCTCAAGAGGTCTCAGGATGAGTAAAATGAGCCAGAACTCACAAAGTCCCCTATAGTGAATAGCCAGTGACAGCCCAAGCTGGCACAGTGCAGATCATGAATGTTTGCTCTGGCCAACCAAAGTGGCACTCCCTATGTGAAACCCTTCATTCTGGTAGAGATTTTCAGCTCCTCCAGAAAGTAAGTGTGATAACTTTTGCCTTGAGTTCCTTATCTTTCTAAACTGTAAAATTATACATAGAATTTAATGTTATATGGCAAGACTGTTTTCTAACATACATATTACTTGTGAATAGCACCAGGGAATACTGATCTTTTCAGAAATGTCTAATGCTGAAATAAAAAATGATAATAATAATAAAAATAACAACAAAACAATGGTGCCTGCACCAGCATACTACACTGAAGCTAACTACAGTGCCAGCATGCTGAAGAGCACTAAATGGTTCTCTCATCACTCTTATCATAGATATCTCTACACAGCGTGGGTAGTTTTTGCTCCATATTTCATCTCTAGCAACATACCATGAAGTTGCAAATGTCATTACTGAGCATGCCAAAATGCCCATGCAGTGAAGATAACACTGAAATTATGATGTAAATCTATTTTCAGCTTTCATCTAAATATTCTGGACTTCTTATCTCTGATATATTTATATTGTGAAAGATAACAAATACTGAATGACAAGAACTATCAGGCTACAGAATTGCCTCCTGAGACAGAGCTGTATGTTCTCATACAACTTCCCACTATCCTTCCTCCTCCTCTTATTTCCGACCTCCCCCCCCCCCTCTTTTCCTTTNCCCCCCCCCCCCCCCCCCTTTTACCTTTTATTTTTATGATTAGTCAATCACTGTTTAGCCACCTCAGGGAAAAGCAAGGTGAATTGGGAGAAAGAATGCCAAGATTATCGTGGAAAAGTTTAATCCCTCCTCAGCAGGAACCAGTTAATAGCTATGGCTGGACTCAAGTATGGACCTCTGTTGGGAATCCCAGTGAAGGTCAAAGGCAGAGAGGAAAAAAGAAAGCTGCATTGAGATCTTAGACAGTCACAAGCAGACAGATGTTCCTAGGTTTTAATGAGCAGCCTTGGCTCCAGGCCTTTCTTGGCAGAGATGTTTAGTTTTAGCATTTTTCCTTGCAGTGCAAGGTATGGCTCTGGTTAGCTGGCTTTGCTTAGCTAACTGCTGATGATTTTTCCATCTAAATAATAGCTTGACAATGAAGAAACCAGCTCATAATCTGTGACTTGATGGATTAGGTCATGGGGAATGATATGCAGTTGTAGTCATGAAAAGTTAAAAAGTTAAAATAAATAAAAATAATAATTCTAGTTTAAATGAGAACCGGTTTTAAAAGTTTAAACAGCAAATCTGATGAAGATCCTATTGCAAGCACTCCATCTTACATTCTTATTGTCATGGTTAATAAACAGAAAGAAAATAACAGGAAATAGACTTTTTCTTAACAAATTCTGTTTCCAAATCAGCCTGGGGATCATGTCCCTACTTTGAAAACTCATTTAGGTTCACCAGTGCTAAGAATTTTTTCTTGTCAATTTTCTGTACCTGAGTAAAATATGTTTAATCAGAAAATCAGGCTTAGCAGCCAGCTTCTGTTCAGAAGGCAGAGGCTAAAAATCCAACTGTTATCAAACTGTGAAATCAGTAGGTTTTAGTGGAAAACAGAAATAACCTCATCAAAAATTCTGAAAACTTTTAACTCTTGTTTGCTGGGACGTTACTTCCTTACTGCAAGCCACCAAAATGCTTTCTGGTTAATAGTTTTGTTAATTGACAGGCATATAGCAAATACAGGCACGGAATTCAGTCTCTTTCCAACATTTCTGAATGTTTCATTTCTGGGTGTCACAACTGTCCTGGTATGATATGATATTGTGAACAGGAGTGTTTTCATGGGATGAGCTTTCATTTCAGACTCCTTTTCATTATAACAGTCCAGATCCTGGTCTCAGTGAAGGAAACGAAAATGCCTAGGTGGCTTAAGTATGAGCAGTCTTTGGATCTCAATCAGCTAGAAGTCAATAAAAACTTGAGAGGCTCTCACTGGCAGGTTATACAAATTCTCTGTTTCCTCTGTATTCTCTGCTGATTCTCTGTTTTGTTTTGGAGGCTATGATTTACGTTTCATTGAAGCTTTTTTCTAGCACATTGAAATCTCATCCATTGTTGGTTGGTTCAGTAAAGCTCATCCTTTTTCCAGAACCAAGTGTGAAATCTACTTTGTGATAAATATCTGATGGTGCAGGAGCTCTGGGCTTACTCCCAAGATAAACTAATTTATATTGCAGCAAAACACCTGCCTCTGTGTCATCATGATGGCAGCTCCCTATTGTAAAGTACAATTCAGTCTTTTAGGCGAGATTCAGATTCCTTTCCTCCTTCCCCAGCTCCACAGGAGAGAAAGAGATATCCTTAGAACCCAAAAGATTTTCTTCCTTCTCTATAAATCTAGCTTATATTTCAAAGTCATATAACCACAAACTTTTCAAAGTCAGTTAGAGTTTATTATTTCCATGACACCAGTCCCTTCCTCAAGCCTCTTGATGCTCAGGATAATTACTTTATATCACAACAGCCAACTGGGAGTGATAGATTTACGTAAGGAACCAAGAATTCTATATATTCAGTGTAGCCATCACTGTCCTGAGTTCCCCTTGATCAGTGGTACACCATACTGATCATGGGACGTTGATCCAGCTCCACAACTTCCCATGCATCTTGCTCCGCCCTTCAACAAATGGCTTTTGTACACCTTGTGGACCAGAGTGAAGACAGTCCGCTCAGTATCGTGGCTGTACTCCCAAAGGCTGGGCAACTACTATTACCTTAAGACATTAGACCCCTGTAAGAGAGTTGCCTACTCTGCCAACAGGCATTACAATTGATGCTGTTGCAGTATGCAACAGGTAGACTTTCGGTGGAAATGCAGTCTAACAACCCAAATACTTTTATAAGTTTTAGCTTAACTAGTGTTTCTAGTCAGTCTCTCTAAAGTCTGTATGGAAAATGAGAGTCTATTACAAGAAGTCAGAGAAGTTAGTGACTCAAATGTAATTGTTGAAAATCTCAAGTCCCTATGTTCACCATTAAAATTAAAATGCAGTAAGATAAAAAAAAAAAAAAAAAAAAGAAAGCAGAGCTTACCTGAAGAGGATGAAGAATCGTAAGTACTTCTGTCCTTCCTATTTATCCTGAAGGGCTGGATGTCCTTTTCCCTGTAAGTTCCAAACCCTTCAAAGCTTCTTCTTTTATTCCCACTTGCATCGTTGTCCCGCTTCTCACTTGAGGGATTAATTTCACCAAACATGTCCAGGGACTCTGATCTTGCATTACTCTCAGTATTACCAGAGTATCTCTTTGTGCAAGAGTCAATGGGATCATTGCTTGAGTCACTTTTATCTTTACTCTGTGTCCACTGCTGGGCATCAGAAAGTGACAACGTAGACAGCGTATCCACTTCGAAGTTGCTCTTTGAGCCTTTGTGTCCCGTTTCACAATGCTGGTGCTTCTGCTTCTCCTTATGCTTGTTTTTCTCATTGAGCAAGGAGAGATCCTTATCTGAGCCACTTAGCCTTTCATTGACTGAATGACTGGAGAAGCCAGTGGACTTGCTAGCAAAGAGACCACTCAGATCTTCATGTGTCCCCAATATTCTCTCGTCCTTATGCTTGTGCTTATGTTTGTGTTTCCTTTTGTGAAGCCGGCCACTTGAAAGGCTTGTCCCTCCAACCTTTGGTGGAGCCAAAGAGGACTGCATGTCTCCAAGGCCCATTCCCACAGACGTCTGTAGGTGCACTCCATGTTTTGCTTTATGCTTGGCAGTGGTGGACATCTTCATATGAGAGCTTGCATGGAATTGGGGTGGGGGCACGGTAGGTCTCATAAATGGGGAAGCTGCTCCAAGCGTGTGAGACAGGTACAAAGGAGCTGGATACTGACCATAGTAACCAAGATTCATCATAGGCATTGATGTGTAAGGCATTCCATAGGGTGCATAGTAACTCCCACTGGGAATAGGGTAACCGAACCCTTGTAAAAAAGGCACCTTTGTCATGGTGTCATTGGTTTTGGCAGGTCTACCACGCTTCTTCTTAGACTTCATGTCAGAGGTCCTGCGAAGATAGAGCAATGGGTCATACTGGATATATGGCACAGGGTAGTAGTGATCAAAATTAATCCTGAAGATGCTGGGATATGGATTTTCATGATAAAATGTGTAACTTCGATGGGAAATCCTGAACAATTGAAACTTATTGATGAGTTCCTCAAGGTCTGCCAGAAACTGGAGGTCATCTCTGTTCTGCAGGCTTTTCCTTTTCCTCTTGTGCTTTGGCTTTTTAATGCTCTCATGAGAGAGAAAATTATCCACAATGAGATGTTTCTGCCGGTGACCATGCCTGTTTTTTGTGCTGGTGTCAGATGGGATAGCCTCTGGATTGTCCAGGGTGCAGAAATCAAAGGAGTATCTCCGGCGGGATTCTGAGCTTTTCTCAGCTTGGTCAGAAGTACTGTTGTTGTCTGTACCTATCCCACTGTCGCTTGGTATGGTTTCCTCGCTGTGAGATTCACTCACTGGTGACAATGTAACTTCTTTTAAAGAACCTATTTCACAGAGGTGGGAAGGTGAATTAGCCATTAATCTAGGTGGAGACAGCTTCCAAGTTCCACTGTGCATTCCTTTCTGGGTTTTTGTAGGAAGAGCACTGATAGGCTGAAGATTTGGCATAGTTTTTAACTCTGAAAAATTTGTTTCAGTGCTTGCAGGGCTAAGATTGCCGTTAGTCCCCACTAACTGTGTTGAAAGTGGATGAATAGCTGCTGGTGACGATGCCACAAGTGACTGCAGGTTGGAAGGCACTGCTGGGTTTTCTGGCTGGCTGGAAATAGGCCTTGAGTGCTTGATGGCTGTCTTAGGTTCTTCTGGTTGAGGCTGCAGCTCTGCTCTTGGTTTCCTGCCCCGTTTTTTACCAATGTAGATAGTCCCTCTCTTGCTGACATTGATCTGCTTCCCAAGTCTGGCATCAATCGTTGTTGGCCCAGCACTAGATGGCGGCTGGACTTTTGCTTTCAGAGCTATGCTGCTGGAGCAGGAGGACAAGATCTGATTGAGAATATTCTTCCTTTTGAGAGTCTTCATCTTGTTAATGGTCTTTATGGTCTTCTTATCCAAGACCCCAAGCTTCCCGACCTTTTTGTGAAACTTGAGATCACTGATGGACTTGTCCTCTCCTGGGACCATCTGGGCCAACTTAGCTAGATTCCGTCTCCTCTTCCTTTTCTTTGTTCCTGGAAATTCACGACTGATTGGACTCACTGGGCTGGTGGAAGTTCCCTCATGAATGGTTTCAACAGTGAGCAAAGGCTGTTTCTTTGGTCGTCCTCTTTTTTTCTTGACAGGTGTGATCACAGTAAGACTGTCTGTATTGGTGTACAGAGGGCTAGATGGTGTGATGGGATAAGCTGAAGGAGGCTCTACCATCATCTTCTCAGATGTTGCCATGGAGGTCTCCCGAAGGATAGATTTAGGTTTGCTGCATGTCCATCGCCGCTTAGCTGTGAGTTTGGGATGCTGGACCTCAGATAATTTGCTAACTGTGGAAAGATCAGTGGGTAGGAGAGTGGATGTCACAGCTACAGATTTTCTGAGTCTGGTGGCACTGTTGGGGGAATCTCTGTCAATAAGCATGCTGCTGTCAATAGCTGCTAACGGGGACTCATTTTCAATCACTTTCCCTGGCTTTGTTGCTCGAATATCTTTTTTACTCCCTTCTGACTGAGAGATAGTCCTGTTTGCTACTTCACTGCTCATAGCAAGTCCAGAGGGCAGGCCTTTCTCCTGGATAGTTTTCTCATTGGAAGATTTTGTAGATTGCCTTTTTTTCCTTTTGTGACCAGATGTATCTGTTGATGAAGACTTTATTGGGATAGTAATTCGTACATGACTGGTATCACTTTCACAACTACTAGCAGAGGTGGGATTCTGCTTTGATGGTGATGCATCCAACACACTGTCCATTGAATAAGATTCCTTTTTTCCTTCCATGTTGTCATGGGATTTGCTGTCAAACACTTTCTGAGCAGTCTTCACCCACTCAATGTCAGCGGTTTGGATGGTTTGAGTTATCAAGTCTTTTTTGCTGGACTTCTTCTTTGTACTCCCAGCAGGCTGATCAGGAGCTTCCAGCTGCACACCTCCATCTTGATCACCAAGAGGCAACAGCCCGTTGCACTCAGAGACACTACTTGGCTGGGCAGCCACACTGATGTTGTTGGGCGATGGGACTGCACTGCAAATGGCAAGGTCTTTGCTGCTGACAGACAGCTGCCCCCACGTGCTGCTGGCACAGGACTTCTTTGCTTGGGATTTACAGAAGGAAACTCCTGGCTCTGGAGTGGTGACCTTGGTGGCACTAACTGCTTCTCGGTTGGGTTCTGTATTGATGAAGCAACTTTGAGAAGCAGATCCAGTATTGGAGCTTGTTGACCAGTCAAGATGGTGTTGGTTGCTACTTTTCTGCTGGTGCTTTGATTTTAAGGTGTCACTGGTGAAGTCTTGTTGGAGACCTGGATCATAGTGCAGAGAAGAATGTTTTTGTGGCCTGTCATAAACCTGGAAGGTAGAAAAAAAGAGAAACAGGAAAAAAATTAGTTTATCAGTCCACTCAACCACTGGCTGCAGCTCTTTAGTTGCACGTAAGGGTTAGGAACATTTATAAAGTGTTCTTTTACTTCAGTCAAATTTGCATTTAGACTTTTGCACTGTAAACAAGTTTTGTGTTGTTTTCTCATTCTAAAAACAATGGAAATATTTCTATAAGTGCTACATTGTAGAGGAAACTTGTTTCATTGATTTTTAATTTAAAACATGTGTAATATATTCCCTTTCAACGGATGAATGGTGTAACTCAGCCTCCTGGTGAGAATCCTTCTCAAAAATAATTTCTACCAGAACTTGATGCTCACAATTAAATCCATGGATATAAACAAAAAGAAAGCAGAATTATCTAGGAAGCTACAACAAACAAGAAGAAAACCATGAGTTCATTTCCCCATGAAGCCAAAATCCGCAAATATTTACTTGCTTAAATCACAAAATTAGTGCTTAAAAATAAGCATAGCATCCAGTGCATGAGGTACACTTTGCAGGTTCAAGATTTGCATTATTCTCTTTATATTTTAATGATCTTATGTTTATATTGTTGGTAAGAGACATTTTCAATATGATTTCTAATCTGACAGCAAGCCTTCAAACTGCAAGGGTAACAGTAAGGGCAGAATTATGCTGACATCTGCTACAGATCAAAATAAAGTCTGCTTTATAGGCCTCCTTCTGATAAAGAAATTATATTTTTTACAGCTCTAACTTTTCAAAGGTCTTTTAGAGGTAACAAGCAATCAAACAAACAAACATTTTTCTTTCACTCACTGACCTCTTCTAGTCTTTCATTTTCTCCTGCTACATTTAGATGTTATCTTTTGTAAAGCTCTGAGACAAACTGTGCAACTGATTTGAACACCTAGTACAACAAACAATTGTTTCTAACAAACTGTAATGACACTGTTCTGAATACCAAATAAATGATGAGAGACTTAAAATAAATGCGTAACCAAGGACAGAACAATAGAAAACAACTGCTAACTGTCTCATGTTTCTGCAAACACGCTGTTACAATTAAGTTTCTATCAGCAGCATTACATTAGATCCCTTCTTGGGTTGTTTGCCACAGAGATTTTGGGGTCAGAAAAACATGAGTCTGAGCTTTTTGAGAACTCATCTTCTGGGAAATTAGGTGTTCCCTGTTTTGAACAACCTCAGAGGGATTTGAGAAGTGCTAAACACCCCAAGGCTGCAGTATGTTGTTTAGTGACCACGTCTTATAATCAAGTTGATGCTGAGATGTCCTTAGTGTGCATATGAAAAAGGGTATGTGGCCATTCTGGAATAGGCAGTAATAATGAAGTTGTTCTGGTCCATTGTCTGAGGAGTAATTGGGGACTCTTAAATCCTGTGGACTGTTCAGCTGTCGTGCATATGGACCAGCTATGCTCAGGGAAAGCAGAGATTTCCAGGAATTGTGGAGTGAGAAAACGAAAGCATGCAGCTGCGGTGGAGTTGCAGATGTCGCGGGCAAGTGACACACGTTTTTTTCAGCCTGAGAAAAGAGCCGAAAGCATAAACAGACCTTGGGGAATGAATCAGCTCCTCCTCGTCCTCCTCTCAGCGGCCTCCCACGCATGAGCCACACAGCGGCCTAGGGCCGTGCTGCTCCCAGAGCACAACACCAATGTCCTCTTTCAGCAAAATACAAGAGAAAACACAGCCCACCTGCTTCCATGTCCTTGAAATTAAGCTCAATAGGTTGCCATGCCTCACAGAAAACGTCTTCCAACATACAATTTCTGACTTGGAAGAAGTCTGAAAATAGTAGGTTGAGGCCTCTTCTGGTCCCTGGGACCCACGCTGAGGCAGTGCCAGGCTGCTTCTGTGGAGATCCCAGCCTTCTGACTGCCATCAAAGCAACTCCTTCCCCTCACATTATTTCCAAAATACTGAGCTGCAAAACTGAACTACCTGAGCAATTTCATTTGAAAAAAGAGTTGGTGACAGCAATGAGTGAAAACATCACAGGCTAGCAACACCCTGGTCTCTCCAAGTACACTGCATGCACAGGAATCTCTAGCTTAAAAGGAGCAATAATCTCTATATTTAAAGCTGTTAATAACAGCTCTGAAGAGAGAGGTCAGCTGTATATCAGAGATGAGTGTTGATATATCAGTTGGCTCCTCCAGCCCCATTGCCCCGGTCCACACATTATAAAATGGTGATGCAACTACCAACATATCCCAGATGATATCCTTGTCATTACTCCAGTGCTACTGGCCACCACAACATTCATCTTACAATTCATGAGAAAGATTTGCCTCTGTCATCAAAGGTGCCAAGTGCAGAGGCATTTAACCACATGGATAAATATTCCAATTTCAACAGGGCCTCAAATACCAACCAGTCGGCAGGATCAGGGGACTTCATTTCCTAAATGGGATGTCAAAACTATATATCTGCTGAAGTGCATAACAGTCCACTGGGTCTTCCCATGCTATTCCTTCCAGCATAACATTTACAGTTTGTTCCCCCCTGTCAGACATGTCCATGTCACCCCAAAATAATTCTTCCACAGCACGGTAACCAGAGATCATGCAGCTGCAGTAGATTGCATTTCACTGGCTGTATCAAACGTATAGGGACTGTCTTCTTAAAAGCACTGGTAAATTGGTTGGAAGTAACGCAGCAAAATCTATTTATTTTTATGGTGTATCTTTCTGGATTGCTGTCTGATCCCATTGGTTCTAATGTTTAGGCTTCAGCTTGCCCTTCTGGGTGAGTACCACCCTAGGAAGCAAACAAGACCCATTACAATGTACCTAACCTCTGAGATGAGCTAGTGGGGTAAACCAGAGCTGTCAAGAGGATGAGAGCAAACAGGGCTCTGTAGAAACCTGTATCTTGGCACCTTTCACAGAAATTCGTTATTTTATTTGTCAGTAAGCATGTAATATACTGCGGCTCTATAGATCTTGGCGAGAGGCTGTTGACTCAAATAGAGTTCCTATGGCAGCACAGCTGAGACCAGCACCAAGAATAGTGAGCTTTTTCATGAAAAAGGAAAGATTTAGCTTTATTTGCTTTTTGGTTTATGGTGTCCTAAAAATACTTCAAACTTAAGCGCCTGCCTCTATTTGTAGTTTGTCCTTTCTTTAAAAGGGATTTTCTTCAGCAGCCAGATATTCTGGACCAGAACCCTTCTCCTTCATCTGATGTGAAAGCAGAAGTGTAATTTAACTCATGCAATTTTATCACTTCTCACTAAACTTGGTCAATACTTCTCCTGACATTCAGGGTACAAGAGGGGTTTAGTAGGTAATAATCATAGAATCATGAATCATAGAATGGTTCAGTCTGGAAGAGACCTTAGAGATCATCTTGTTCCAACCCCCCTGCCATGGGCAAGGACACCTCCCACTAGAACAGGTTGCCCAAAGCCCCATCCAGCCTGGCCTTGAATACTTCCAGGGAGGGGGCATCCACAACTTCTCTGGGCAACCTGTTCCTGTGTCTCAACACCCTCACAGGGAAGAATTTCCTCCTTATATCTAGTCTAAATCTACCCTCTTTCAGTTTATAACCATTACCCCTTGTCCTGTCATTATCTATCCTTGCAAAGAGTCCTTCCCCAGCTTTCCTGTAGGCCCCCTTCAGGTACTGGAAGGCTGCCATCAGGTCCCCTCACAGCCTTCTCTTCTCCAGGCTGAAGAGTCCTAACTCTCTCAGCCTGTCCTCATAGGGGAGGTGCTCCAGCCCTCTGATCATCTTCGTGGCCCTCCTCTGGACCCACTCCAACAGCTCCACATCCTTCTTGTGTTGGGGGCCCCACAACTGGACACAATACTCCAGGTGAGGTCTCACAAGAGCAGAGTAGAGGGGCAGAATCACCTCCCTCGACCTGCTGGCCACGCTTCTCTTGATGCAGCCCAGGATGTGGTTGGCCTTCTGGGCTGCAAGCGCACACTGCCAGCTCGTGTTGAGTTTCTCATCAACAGACACCCCCAAATCCTTCTCCTCAGGGCTACTCTCAAGCCATTCTCTGTCCAGCCTGTATGTGTGCTTGGGATTGCCCTGACCCAGGTGCAGGACCTTGCCCTTGACTTTGTTGAACTTCATGAGGTTGGCATGGGCCCAATCTTTCCTTTAGAATAATCCCATCTTTCCTTTAAAAAGTAAAATACACATACAGTATTTAATAGTTCTTGCATCTGCAAAGAATTTTGAGGAACATGATCCAGCATGTACTGCACCTTAGACTAAAAAAATAAAATATGAATTCTCCTATTATTAGTGAAATGATTTTAGTGGCAAGCTAACTTCAGTCCTCAATTGAGACAGCTGAGAGCAGGCATACAAGGAGGATACATCCCATTTACTGTCAACTGAAGTGAACTGGTGGGAGAGCAGAAGAGATGGCAATGTATGTTTTCACCTGCCTTGCCAGACATGCATATTCTTGCACCTACAGGTACGCCTACTCATCTATGTAATTTTATTCTGACATGCAGACCTTGCATATGGAAAAGAAAAACATACGATATTAGTCTCCTGATGAATGGCACCCTATTCTACAAGTGGGATTCAGTGGCTGAATCCACTCCTGCTGGACACTTTTAGTTTAAGTGCTAGATGTGTCACTCTGCCTCTCCATTCCCTCTGAGCTTCTCTCCAAATCTACTCACTGTTTCCAGTCCCAGAGCAGAAAGGGGGAAGAGATTCCAGTAACCAAATCAATAAATTAGTAAAATAATGAAAATAAATATAAAAATTCTGAATTAATCTACAGGGAACAAAAAAAGAATATGACAAAAAAATGAAAGCAAACTCCCACACAGAGAAACCTACCACCTAAAACAAATCTGGTTGCTTACAGGGCATAGTACCTTCTTGCATCAAATACACTTTTATTCTAGAGGTAACACGCATACAGCTTGTCAGGAATCTGGCTTGCAAATCAAAGTTAATACCACTACGCCCCCTCTTTAAATCATTCACAGATCCATCTGTGTAATGGCTCCTCAAGTGTAATTCCCTATTAAGAGGCTTTATATGGAGAGATAAGCAGCTGGTTCCCATGTCACTAATTGCTGTCTGCTGTGATTTTAAAACATCTGCACCATTGTGCTCTTCATTTTCATATTCTAATCACCCTGAAACTTGAAAAAG
This sequence comes from Penelope pileata, assembly GCA_013396635.1. Taxonomy (NCBI): domain Eukaryota; kingdom Metazoa; phylum Chordata; class Aves; order Galliformes; family Cracidae; genus Penelope; species Penelope pileata. The sequence continues at coordinate 255,557 of WBMW01003444.1, read as the reverse complement.
GTACATCATTGATTGTTTCTGTGGGTTAATTAGTACACAGTCTCCTTGTAGAGACAATTTAAAGGCAGTCAGAACCTCAATCAGCAAGTTTGTTTTAAAAATTAATAACATCGGGAGTGTCTGTGGGGATTGGCATCCACAGTGACACATCAGAGTGTGCTCTGGGGACATACCATTCTTTGTTATCTTCTTCACAGGCTGAAAATAAAATTAAAAAAAGAAAAAAGAAAAAAAGAGGAAGGTCTTTCCTAAATGTATAATGTCACTTAGAATCAGAGTCTTGGGAAGAGGTTTGTCTTTATTTCAGGTCCACCCCTGTCTCTCCAGCAAGCAAGTATATCAGAAAAACATTGCTCCATTTCTGTGTGTGGTCTAGGAACCTGTAAGGCATTTTTGGTAGCAATTCTGGTAAAGAGGAGCTGACATCTCCTTGGAAATCAAAGGAATGAGTTTGGGGCTGCTTCAATGTATGCAGACGTCTGGTTGGCTGGCCACCTGGGTTGGTTGATGCTGAGTCACAAGGCTGTTTCCAAGCCATGCAGAAAAGTATATTAGCTCAGGTACAGTACTCTGATAAAGCAGCTATATAGCATGCAAACCGGACAATCCCTGCAACTAGCCAGATTTGAGAAAAGGTAAGGCAAAATTTGTTCCTAATTCAACTTTAAAAAGCTAAAGACAGTGTCGATAATGTTTCCAGACAATGCTGAAAACATCTCTTTGGTCTCTATCTTAAGGTCGAACTCAGATTTTTAGGATTGAATGAATAAATCTGGCTGCAGTGAGGTAAAGTGGAAAATACAATGAGAACCTGCCTTCTGAAAAAAGCAGACTTTGCTTTGGTCCTTCACATGGAGTTCCAAAAAATGGAAGAAACTCCAGGCAATTTGTTCCTCTTGAAAACCTTTCTCTACAGTTTCTGCATCCTAGACATACATGAAAATACATTACTGGAAAAGAAAACCCTTTGAAAGGAAGAAAAAATCTGAGATATCCTGCTCCAACACATGAGTAAATAATCCTAACTCAACTCATACTTTTCTCAAAACTGAAACTGAGCATTTCCTCTCATGTCCCAATGGCTCAGCTGAAAACTGCTCACTTCAAGCCCATAATCAGTGCTAAAGGTTGGAGACAGTTCACGTATTTTGGTGAGTGCATTGAGCCTTCCTGAGGTAGTGTTACTCTGTAAATAAAAGATGCCAAATGAAGGAGATTCCAGGTTCAGATGAACTTAATTCTGCTCTAATGACTTATGGGTTGAGGGGTTATCATGATCAATAATAATCAATTATTTGATCAAATCAGGTTGGTTTATAATTGCAAGTATCTGAAATGGTTTCAGGAAATCCATTAGGTCCTCTATGTGTCTAATCAGAGAGGAGTGTTCACAAACTGGCATATGACACTTGCTAGAAGAACAAACAGCAGTAGTGTCTTATGAGAAAGACCACTGAAGCTAGTTCAAAACTGATGTAGGGGCTTTCATTCCAGTTAAAATATGAATGGAAAACATGACATCAGGCAGTAACATGAAATTCATCATTATCATCCCAAAGAAAGGGGATTTTCCAGAGCAGAGTATCAAATTCAACACTCCCAGAGTTCACTCTTTCCCTAAAACACTGAGTCTTCAGTAGTACAAATCTCAAACACCAGCACAGTCACACAAGTGAGAATCATTCATTAGAAATTGAAAGAGAGGCAGGAATTAACAAGAAGCTGCAGGGGGACTACTTGAGAGCAAGACACAGCGTGGAGTAAGAGCGAGTTAATTAAAAGCAAAGCATCACCTGTTTGTGTCCATTCACGGAACACAAACATCACAGACTGATGCAAGTCTACATGAATCAGGAGCAGTTTCAGCGAAGGTGCTGGGAGTCCTTGCAGATTTGCACTGCCATTGCTACATATCTCTCTTTTCACTGAGATATTTGTGTAATCATGTCAATACAGAGAAGGTAAAGTTCTGTGGAAATGATGGTGCTGTCATTTGCTGCTGTGCCATAAGCACCTTGTTGTTCATGCCATGGTCATGGTCAAGATAATTGAATAAAAGTATTGGTAAAATAGGTGATATTGCAAGAGGTTCTGCATTACAACTCTTTTGAGAATTCCTATTTAAAAGACTTATCCTTACAGAAAACATAAAACAGTGCAAAGAGATAGCTGAATGGTCTAAAGATGCTCACATGGTTGCAAATAATAATTTTTCATGCATTCCACCTAAAGAACCATTATTTGCTAAATAACTTGCAAATTCCACAGTTATTCCAAATTAGTTTTGTTACTGCTTTAAGATTAACTAGATTAGTTGAACACAATTTCAGTGTTCAGCTGCATTTCAGATGCTTCCAATTTTGAAACAGAGTAATTGAGGCTCTTACTTGGGTAAGTAGCAACAAATTGTGAATTTGTAAATGTAGGATTTGGACCTAAGGACTGATCCATTCCTTACTTGCAAAATAAGCTCATATCTGCACATGCTTGCTTTATCAAATGTTTAACAACCCTGCTCTTTTCAGGGCTGTGTATTAAGCACCAAGTCTGGGAAAACTCTGAACAATGGGATTTTTCTGTCATCTCCAACAAAGAGTCCATTGCCACTGACATTACAATGCAGTTTAAATATCGTGTTTAAGCATAACAGTTTGCCACCTCAGTTTAGGCAGCCAGTAGAGTACAATCGAGCTCCAGCTGAGGTGGACAACAATGGAACTAATACAGTTTTGGTGAGATAACCCTGGTTTGATCCTTGCTTGGCCTTAAGCCAGTGCAGAGAGTGAGTGAGTGTTTCAATTGGACACTACACCCATGAAGCCAGGGCTTGCAGAGCAAAATGCCTTGCTAAGCTGCTTGCTTTCTTTTGTCCAAAAGCCATGCTAATGAACCTAATAGCATCAGTGACATGAAGGCTTTAATATTGATATATAAAATCTACTTTTTCCCTTCAGAAGTGCTATTGTCTCGTGGAGGTAAACATACTATTCCTGATGTGCATTTACAAAATCACACATCTAAGTTCCTATCTCACCATGCTCTTCCTCTTTGCTCTGTAACTTCAGCTTTTTGAGGGCAAAATCAGAAAGCAGGAGGGTCCCAGGATGGATGGAGCCCTGTTAGCCCTGTAGAAATGTGAGCGATAAGAAGTATTCATCTCTGAAAGGTCTGTGGTGTTGTCTGGGACATTAATGCTTCAGCACGTTTCAGATTACTAAATTGGAAATAAGGATGTAAGCAGCTGTGTGCTGTAAGTTTCTGCTGCAATTTTTAAAAGCCTGCAGTGCTTAATTTGCATTGAAGGATTTCTTTCATCCCTCATTTATTATAGGAATTGCAGTTTTATCCTGAATGCATTTTTTTCCAAGGGGTGGGGGAATTATAAATGGCTTTTCCATTGAGGCCAATGCTTCTTTCCACTAGAGTTAAATAATTTGATTATAAATTGAGTCCTTAAATGTCAAGGAGATGCTGAATTCACCTGAAAACAAGCATTTAGAAAAGCTCATAAAAGCTGTGAGCTCCAGTCAGTTAGCTCATCATTCTTTTAGCGTGCACTTCATTTAGCAGTTACTGACCGCCAGATTAATTTTTTGAAAGCATCCTGATTGCAGCTAAGGTCTAGCATGAAGTATTGCATGTGCTACAGCTTTAGCACAAAGTCCAGAAATATGCCAGAACATCTATTCGATGTAGCTGGGTTAAATCTCACAAAAATTCACAGCAGTTTAAATATAGTGAAGGAAAGGAGCTTTCTTCCAATTTTCTGCATCAAAGGATGAGTCCTGCACTACCAATTCACCCTGAAAAAATGAACTTGATCTGCAGCAAGATATGGGTGGCTCACTCCTTTTAGAAAATTTGCCTAAAGACGTCATATATGACAAATTTCTAACTCTATTGGATAATGTACTCAAAAGTGCATTCTCTGTACAGCCAGCAAATAATGTGGTGTGGGGAGCAGTAGCAGGAGATGGGGCATGTTCTGGACACTCTCAAAGAGTTGTTTTCCAATATGACTCCTGAGTGGGACTTTACATGGTTTTCAACAATAAAATAATTATCTTCTGATGAAAGAAAATAGGAGCACACTCGCCTTGCACTACTTGCTCTCATTCCTAATGATTCAAACAAGCATGCAGTGAAACCTACCCCATGTGCAGAAGACTATGAAACAGCTGGAGATTCAGAAGCTTTGTCCTCTCGGTTTACATGTAACCTGTGCCCACTTTTCGCAGCTGTTTATGGATAAAAAGTAAGCCGTCTCCCCTTCTTCCTAGATTCAGCATGATACAGTTTCTGGGAAAATTTGCTGTGGAGGCTGAAGACAGCGTAAGTGCGGCAGCCGACTGTTTCTGGACTAAAGATACCCTCTCCCATGACGTGGCTGTCGGCTTTAGTTCTGCACCAAGTGAGTTAATTTATACCCCTAAGGAAGGCAGGTTTGAAGGGACAACAAGCAATGCACTGGGACATCTGAGGCATGGACACATGCTATAAGGATGCCAGCATCCACCTTCAAGCCCTCTTACAAGACTGTGAAAGCAGCAGCTTGGGCAGCACTAGCATCACAAGCTGCCCTGGCTAATCCTCCTATAAGGACCAATTTTATCATTCTCTGGATTTGGTTACCTACCAGCATCACTTCCACCCACATGCTTTTGCCAGATCCCTCACTGCACCCTTAGCAAAGACTTTCCCTTCATTGGAAATTTGACCAGGATAGCAATAACATTTCAGAGGGAAAGAAAAAAAAACAAAAGAAATAGTCATTATGACACAAAATATTTTAGTGGCAACTGTAGGTGGGGTGATGATGAGTGATATCACATTTGGGGGGGCAGTGCTGTGCTTTTTCTGAACAACATACACCTCTGCTTTGATGTTCATCCCTTGTCCCTCCTCCATTTCCTCACTCCCCAGCTATCGCAGAATCACCTTTACTAATAAACCTCCAGTTCGAATAGCAGGTTTTATTTAGTGTGCTATAAAAACAGTCATTTCTCAGATCATAAAAGGGGCTCAACTGGACTGCATCATTTTGCTGAAGTGAGTTTTCTGGTGGAGTGATTCTCCCTTCTAAATGCCATAGTCCCCCACTACCAGTATTTATGTGCCAAAATAAAATGCAATTTTCTGTATTTTATTAAGTGTGAATCTCCAGCGGAAACCCATTTGAGAGCTGAACCCAAGATTTAATTGTCCCTAGATTTTATACTTTCAAGACCTTTTCAGCCATTTTCACAACAACAGCTCCAGACTAAGTACACTTTTATTAAGGTAAAGCACTGCTGTAGTTTGACCCAGCAGATAGCTAAGTCCCATACAGTTGTTCATTCACCACCTTCCCCAAGTGGAATGGGGGAGAGAAAATACAGTAGAACTTGTGAGTTGAGATAACAGCTATTTACTAAGACAGCAAAGGAGGTAAAAGAAATAGCAGTAATTATATATATGTATCTATAAATAAATGATACACAAAGCAAGGGCTCACCATCCACAGACTGATGCTCAGCCAGTCCCTGAGCAGCGGCCCTTCTCCTGCTAACTCCCCTCCGTCCTGCTTACACGATGTCATATGGTATGGAATATCCCTTTGGTCAGCTTGAGTCCACTGCCTTGGTCCTGTCCCCTCCCAGCTCCCTGTGCCCCCCTAACCGCTTCTCTGGCAGAGCAATGGAAGAAGCTGAGAGATTGAAACGTTCTTGGCTCTGTTCAATACTGCCATGAAACAAGTATAAACAATTGGCATGTTATCAGTTTTGTTTTTTTCTAGAATCAAACCGTAGCCTCGTACCAGACACTATGAGAAAGGCAACTTCTGTCCCACCTAGAAACTAAGACAAGCACCATTCCTTAAAGGCACTGGCCAAGTTTAGATTTATTTTCTACAAACTTAAAACAGCGGCACAGACTGAAAAACAGAGAGGGTGGGGTACAGTAGTCTAAAAAATAGCCTTGCAAGGCACCTGAAGCATGACTGTGCTTAAATGACCTTCCTGACTTCTCAGGCATCTCACCTAAGAAATCTGTGATAAAATTAATCCCATTGAGTCCACAGTCTTTCACCCATCAGTTTGAATAGACAGATGGAAAGTCTTTTCACACCAATTCAGGCTCTCCTGGATCAGGATTTGTTTATCTGTGCAGAAGATCTAGTCTGGGGAAAAACTTTAATTGTTGAACCATTAGAGAAATTCAGAGGTTTCTCTGTACATGCTCTTTTTAGGAGTGGAGATGTCAAGACGGCACAGAGTGAAGGTACTATACTGCCAGCACATCACATCAGAGCATCGCTCTTTTAATTGCCCATGTTCTACTAAATTAGCTAAATACATTTCTTCACTCTACACATGTTGATGAAGCAGAACCATTCCCAGTGCTGTTATTACTTCCTCTTAAGCGCTGACTGTATACTTGAGTTGAGTAACTCTATAAAAACACTGACATCGAAGATACAATCCCCTAACCAAGTACCCTGACGCACAGGGTAAATCAGAGGCAGACAGCACGCCTTTCAGTCCTCAACACGTATTCATGCACTTGCCCCTATCTGAGTGAGCAAAGTTACACCTAGTTATACCTCTTTTTCTTTTTTCCCAAAATGTAGTTTATTCTGAAGGATTAACATTGGTAGAGATGGCAGGAGATAAGTTTTTCCAAGAGGTACTGGAGGAGAGGAGATGAGCTAAACCACGGGTGATAGTGATGTTGTAAGCATTGGAGGTGCACAACAAAAGGACTTAAAATACATGAGAACAAGAGTGCTACAAAAGATCCTTCAGCTAAGCAGAGAGATGCAGGGTTTGAAGCAGAAGCTAACAACACTGAGATTGAAACATGGCCCACATTTTTAATAGGGAACATAAATAACCAAGAGAACAGCTTATCATAGCAATGGATTCTTGATTACTGGAAATTTATTGTAAATCAAGGCTGGATGTTTTTTCAAACAGATATGCATTAGTGCACGACAGATATTGGACTTGTAATAGGAGTACATTTAGGCAAATCCCCTGGTATTAGTCATGGAGGAGGTTTGACTAAGTGATCACAATGACTCTTTCTAGCCTTAAAAATCTGTGGCCGTATATTCTCTCCACATCCTCAAGTGTTTTTCCCAACCAAGTGTTAAGCAGTTCCAGCAATGTGTCTTCAAGCTCTTCCTCTGGGAAGCTATATCCCAGTGTAATAAATCTCACTGCTCAGAGCTTCTTCTTTCTTCCCCTGGAATCATTTCTATCCCTAGACACACCTCAGTTCTGGATTCATCCCAACAATTCTTCCTCATCCTTGGCACCAAAAAGAATATTTCACATTTTTTAACAATTCATTTCACTTGCCATATATCCTGCTGCTGTAAAGCAGCTGGTCCCACAGGTACAGTAGAGTTTATTTACTAGGAAGGACCTTTGCATCTTGACAAGTCCAGTGAGATGTGGTTCTCCTCAGAGAGAGGATGAGCAGCGTTGGACTGCGCACAGCTCTGCAAGCATGAACAAAGAAAGACACCTTCATCTCAATGCATTCAAGCAAGTATAGGGGAAGCCATTGTGATTCCTACAGCAATTCCTCTCTGTTGGCTGAGCATGGACACATATGGACATTCAGAAGGAAATTAAATGTGAAATCTTGCTCCAGATTGACCCTGCCCTCCCCAGATAGGGCTTAGCTGAGATTTGGCCATGAACTTCAAGAGGAGACCTGAAGTCTGATACCCATTCTGGATCTAAATCTCACATACATTTGTGAAACAGCACAAAATCCTGGATCTGAAGACATTCTTTTTTCCCCCTTTTTTTAATGCAGAGGAATGTATTGATTTAGTTTACATTTCTCTGCTGTTCAAAACACAAGCCTAGATGCAAAACTCTGAAATGTTGGAAGTGTCTGTCTGTATCCATTGCCATGTTCAGTGCTCAGAAATGTTTTTGAGGAGATTGGGGGGATGAAAAAGAACAAAAGCTAAATCTCAAACAACTAGATTTTTAGTTACTATTTCAAGTTCTTTTTTTCTTTGTTCCATTTCTGACTAGACAACGCTTTTCTTCCTGAATATTCTCCTTTTAAGGATTTCTCTCAAAGATACATGCTTATATATTTTCTGCAACCAGACAGAAAAACCTTCTGAAATCAGTGCAGATTCATCACCCACCCTGCACACGACCTTATCAGCAGTTGCGATGGGTGGCCCCTGTGGAATACTATGGAAAGGGCAAAGCTGGAAAATGTGCTCTTTAAAGTACCAGAGACTGTAGTTCTGTGTGCAGTGCTTGTAATTTCTGCTGCTGCAGACTGTTCAGCTTGTTATAGTTATCTGAGAATTCAAGATTTCCCTGATTGGAGGTTGTAAGATTTATTACAGTAATTTTTTATTAATTGTTTTCTCCTGGAATAGGTAAGCCACAACTGAAGGTACCAGATACCTGCATGTATAACATCTCCAGTGATGAAGAGAAGAGAAACAAAGCTTCCTTGGACTCCCCAAAATATCAATTTTTTTGGATTAACTTTTACTAATCAAGTGAATATTTAAAGAGAAGCCAGTGGTGCGTACAAAGACTACACTTCAGTAAATGAGGTATAATAAAAAAAAAATACCTAACAAAAGTTTATTGTGTGTATTTTCCAATATGATCTTTGGAATGATGTCCATCACACTATTCACATGAAGAAAAAAGACCTCTCCATGATCTAAATTTATTCTCCTGTGAATCTCAAAGGACCTCATGGAAGAAAGAGTCATTATACAGAAATACCGAGGCATAGTGATTTGCCCGAGGTCTTTTCACATTTTCCCACCAGTGTTAACAGAAGAATTCAGGCTTCCTGATCCTCACTTTTTTCAGGGCTCATGGAAGTTCCCAAGAGCAAGGTCCCAAGTCCACATTCCCAAGATACCTTACAATCTAGATGAATGTGACTTCAAATAAATGAATGACTGGCCAGACAAGGATAATAAGATGCCCCTTCCACTTCCAGGATGAAATAAGAAATACTGTGTAAATTGAAACTGCAAGAAAAAAGGCAAATGGGAATTCCAGCAATAATTTTTCCTATATGATGTATATTTCTTCTCTGGTTTATAGGAAAATGAGTGGGAAAATGACTGTAAATATTGAAAATATATTAAAAAATGTGCTTGCAGAGCAAGTACGGTCTGTGTGTGTTTGTACTTTCTACGTGTTATCACTAAAATCATGCCCCTCTGGCAAGGAGTTGAAGTGCTAACATACTGGTCTTTTGCTACATGAGACTGTGTGTGTAAGTGTGGGTGGGAAAACAAAAAGACTCCAAGCTGGCTGAACTGATGACTTTCTATCAAAAGTGACCACTGATATCAAAGCCAGAACTGCAAACACTATTTCGCAAAGCAGAGCAAATGTGGGGCTATGCTTCAGCGCAGCAAGCAGCCACTCACAGCCTGCCAGTAGGGATTTGGGGATGTCTCAGATGTAGAGGGCTAGCATTTCTCTGCTGCAAGCAGTAGCCATGAGCAATGCTTTTTAACTCCTTTAGCTTTGTGGTGATATCAAAATGGATTATTCATACATCTGCAATCATAGCACATGTGTAATATTCTACCTGCCCAAATGTGTGCATGTCTGTCAACGTATGTGTGCATTGATGAGTGTTTAAATTTAAAGACGGACTTTTTTCTCAAGGAAAGAAACCCCAGATTGTGGGAAAGATCCTCAGTCATCCACCTTTGAGGTAATTACACCAGGAAAAGCTATCAGATCTATCCACTTTTCATCAAGAAAAAGACATGGTCACAGGCAAGAAGTGACCTCATGTTTCTGCTGCTCAAACTCTTAGCAACCCACAGCAACTTAAATTAGAACATGTGCAATGTAATTAGATTTCCTTCCCTTGTAGACTTGTACTCCTCCACTTTGAGAAGGAGGGGACACTTGAGGCTACAGCTCAGCAGGGCTGGCTGCTGCTCGCTGGAGTTTTACTTTGAGGAAAATAAGAAAAAGCTTGTGATTAAAGAAAAGCCTTTGTGCTTTCAGCTCCTGTCCTCCAGAAACTGGGTTTCTAGCTAGGAATGAAAAAAGTACATTATAGAGTTGGAGATAAAATAAGAAATTCAGGTAAAGACTCAAATCCAAGTTTTCCCCAGGAATGAGCTTCTTGTTACTAAGGCTATAGTTTGAACTGACCTCATCATATTTTAAGATCAGATTTGGAATGACATGCAGAAATTGTCTCTCCAGCTTGTTGCAGCTCGTCAGTCAAAGCAGGGAGCTGTGGTCACGTCTCTGGCCACCCAACCTTGACCAGTACCTGACTGAAGAGCCCAGGTTCCCCATGTGGTCAGTAAGGCCTCCAGAGAGGCAATCAAAGCATGCTAAATCACTCAAGTGACTATATAGTGTGCCTAAACAACTAATTCAGGCACCTAAATTAGGCATCAAAAGGGAGGTGGGATAAATATAAACCTAATTACGCTGGTGTCCCATAATACAGATTTAACCACCTTCTTGCTACTCCATGCCAGAGCTGAGCCATGCCTTGACAAAAATCTTTTTGAAGAATTTCCCAACCAGTCAAACGTATGGAAGCTTAAGTTGTTCCTGCCAAAGATTTCAAGATTTCCACCTATCATTATTACTTCTTGTAGAGATTCTTGCACTTCTTTGAAAATATGTTTTGAATACAGTAAGCTGTGAATGTCTGGGGCATACTTGATGCCATTCCTCCTCCCTGAAGCAGAGAATTTTTCATTCCTTGCATACAAGCTCTACTATTACAAAGTCTTAATTAGAATTGTTCTTGAATGAAAGACTTGTCTTTCCTTTTTGAGGTAAACCATGGAAGAGCAAACAGATAATCTCAGATACACCACAGTCTCTGTGCCTCTTCTCCATTTTTCCCAGGCAAATAAGAGCATTTTGAAAGCAAAGAATAAACTTATGCATGCCATCCAAATTTAAACCCAGATATTTTCAAAGCTAACAGAGGCTAACATTTCCTTATACCCTTTCTGTGAATGCTACATCTACATGACATAAATGGACATTTGAAAACAGAGAAAATCTGTTACCAGGGTTCAAGTTAGCCACATCTTAAATGTCCACACTTGCAGCTTCATGTTCAAACCTAAATTCAGTCTTCTAAGGTTTTTTCATCAGTAAAATCTTGAGTTATATATATTCTGTTAACCACATGGTAGAGCATCTGGCCACAACAAGAATGCAACAAAGTGTCTGCCCACTGCCCACGGAACAGCATCTCCTGTTTTGGGCATCCTCTTCTCCTTCTCTTTCCATAGGTTGTTTCCAACAAGAGCATGTCTGCTACATTCTTGATGCTTCCAGTGAGGCTTCATGCGATTGCCCCACCTTTTAATGAGCAGTACATTGCTTAGCTTTCTCATCTGTGTGGGGAGAATTGCTGTGAGACTACCAAGGCTTTGCTTTGTTTACATGAGGATTGAGGTAGAAGTAGTTTGAGGCAGGCATATCCTACCCCGTCTGTTTTTTGACTCTTAGTCTGTGTTCACTGAGCCTAATAAAAGAAGCACAAAACCTTATCATTATGAAAAATGCCAGAGAGGACACTGTCTGATCTCAGACATCTAACCTAGGCATGGAGAATGAGAGTCTTGCCACCTGCGTGGCCCGTGGATTTTGACCACATTGACTGTGGACCAAGCCTTGGCCTGTACTTGCGACATCTTTGGGGTACACGACTCTCTCTCTTTCTTTTAATTGCTATTTTTTTTTCTGTCCTATCACCTCTAGCTGTTTTACTGGATGTGCATACATGCACAGCTGTGGAAGTAAGCACAGTCTGACTGGACTAGGAGTTCAGAGATTGTCATTTTGTTCTTGTGTCTACCACTAACTTCAGCATGTCTTACTCTTTGATATATCCAGGAGCAGTCTTCTGTAGTATGATTATAAAGCAAAACTAAAGCCTAAATTTGGCAAAGACCGCTAACTGCTAATATCATATAAACAATGATTTTAGTAAAAAAAGAGGATTTCTGTTGTTTGTCTTTTTTTCCCAATTCTAGGGGAATTCCTGCTGAAGTGAAGGTATCTGCTTTATTTCCTCAAAGGAACAGAAGACAAAAAGCAGTAGATTAGAAGGGGAAAAAAAAGCAACAATGAAACTCAGTAACTTTTGAACTTCATCACCTCATTTGAAAGCATTGTACCATCACAAAATACGCACCTTAATGAAAAACCCTTTATAAGAAAATAAGGGGAATGGTTCATCCAATAACTCTCACATCTGATCTAAGCTCCAGTATCCTGATTTCTGCTCCCACCAGTCCAGCAGCCTCAGAACCTAACGGACATCTTTCCCTGTCGGCAGGTAGATTTGCCCAACACCAGCATCCCTGATTAGTAGATGGTCCATCAATTTTAGCCAGTATGTGCTATGCTTACTCATTTATTGGACAAAAAACAAGAAATAATGCAGCAGTGCTTTTTGTTGGTGAACTGAAGACTAAAGCTTAAATTTCTCTCTTCCAGACAATATAACCTGATCGTTAGTCAGTAAAGTTTGGCTCTTCCAGGAGAGCAAGGTTTAATGGAGAAGCTAGATAAGAAGCCTAAGAGGCATCAGAGCAGCATAAAACCCTCACTGAAGAGGGATCATAGATACCTGTTTAAATTTTCTGCCCACGCTACAGTAACACAGGCAGCAAACAAAGCCAGGCTGTCTAACAAACTCGTCTTAGAATCAGCCGTAATTTGGGGAAAATAACTACAAAACTATGGCATAACTCAAATGAAAACATGAAGGTTACTAGGGATACGAGCAGACTCATGGAGTAATTAAGTAACCATCTGACACGCACACTCACATACACAGACCTTATTTACTCAAATCCTTGTCAGTTGTTTATTGAGAAATAGGTGTTGATGGTTCACTTATCTTGGATGGATTTCTCCTGAAGTAAACAGCGGTGCTTTCAAAATGTTTAATCCCTTTTCTTGATAAAAAAAAAAAAAAAAAAATTTACACAGACACTATATACAGAGTGGACATCATTACTGCTGTGTGCTGGAGAGAGGGGACTCCATGTATGGGAAAGATTGAACTGCAAGAGTATTTTGGAAAATGAAGCTATTTTGCAATAGGCCATGATATTTCCCTTGGAGAAAACTTGCTCAGATTCTGCCGATTACTTTGCAGATGGAAAAGAGACAATGTCTGGTTGCAATATTCTGTCTGATAAAGTCAAATTTGACTTAATCTAGAAACATACCCTTCCCTGGGGGACCATACTGAATATTTAAGGCAGCTATCTTCTTTTAAGCTAATCTTTATATTCAAATGCAGATGTAATTGACAAGGCTGGTGTAGTCTCCTATTAAACAGGGCTTACTGAAAGACAAAATTCTGAGCAAAACTACCTTTCTCAGTCACGACACTGTATTATCAGCAGCCAAGGAGATGGCTCCTTTTCACAACACAAATAGGATGAAAGGAATAATATGAAAGGAAATTCAGGCTTAATATTAGAACCTGCTGACAGAGAGATGCATGAAGTTATAGGGCAGCCTACAAATTCAACAGGAAACCAATTTTTTGAACACATAGGACTAGATAAAATCATAGGGAGTTGAAAAAATGCTACAGGGAACAATTGTGCTGGATGAGGAAGCAAGATGTTGAGTCGATCTGTCTGTATCTTTTCTTCCTTTCCATATTTCTACAGTAATCTCAGAGTTTCTGTTGTTTGCAAAATTTTATTGTGCATAATTAAAACTAGGCTACTATGATACAGTGCTAATGAAAATGCCTTCCAGGGTGTTCTTTGATTGTCAAGAGGGGCAAGAACATGGGTACACAAGGACTATCACTTTCATGTGCATTTGAGCTCACTTTTACAAGTTTCTAACAGAGATATGGATACCATTTTTGACTTTTCTGACGTCAGAAATTCAGGCATGTTGATATAGTGCGTGATTTGTGTTTGTGTTATCAAAGCCTACGGAATGAATCAATCCTAAAAAGCATGATATTTTTTAGCAATGCTCCAGATTCCAGTGATTCTTTTGTCCTTGTTCTCTCACTTGGTTTCAAGCACTTTTAAAACAGTTCCTATTCATGCATCTTTTTCAGTAGGCGTGAATTAGCAAACTCATCTGAAGATACATCTTCTGAAGGTATAATTAAAACCTTATACACAATAAAATTTAGCTTTTGTATTTCTAGGACAGCAGAGATCTACAACATTTGCAAAGAGATATAAAAGCCATATAAAATCCATTCCAACTCTGCTCTAAGGACAGTCAGTTTGGACTGATTTCCTCACCAGGAAGAGGGTAAAATATTAAACGATTTCACCAAGGAAAGGTAGCAAAGGCCTCCCTACCACACAGGATGACTACACAAGGAATCCACGTCTTCAGTTTTATATTTTCTTTTACAATTTAAAAGAATCATTGTTCATTATTTGCACTTTGATTATCTGGACATTTAAACAGGAAAGGATGCGCCATGCTATACCAGAACTATAGCAAAAAATCAGCCCCAAACCAATTATCTTCGATGAATAAAGGCAGAACTGAGAAAAGGAAAGATGCAGAAACAGAGGAAAGAGGACAAAATATCAATCAACATAGAAGCTGCATCTTCTGATGTCCAAACTGGATCTGAAAACATTTGGCCAGAAGAGAGTAAAGTTCACCACACTCCCTGACTTACCAGTCAAGGCAATCAGGCAACTAATCCATCTCACACACATTTAAGCAGGCCTTACATACTTGCTGTGTGCATTCTCCAGGGGACCTTTAGATGCTGTTTTGTACACAGTGCAGCGTGTGCTTTCAGTGGTGTGAAATAATAAGTCTAGTGCCATGGCAAAAGTTCCAAATGCAGAAAAAACAGCTCAGGATGCATAAATAATTAAACACAGTGCATTTAAAGCATGAACCATTAAAAACTGCTTTTGTAAATAAATAAATAAATAAATAAAGAAGCTGTAGGACGTAAGTTAATCTTTCATAAGGCAGACCTTCAGAAGGTTTCTTCTTTATGGACACTTCACAGTTCTCCATTTCTTTTTGAACCAAGCGTTTTGACAAAAAAGCACTTTGACAATCCCACTAGGATGTTTCATCCTCTGTGTTCAAAGAGAGATTTATAAAGATCACAAGGTAGGATTGTGAATATAATAATCTCAGGGATTAGCTTTTCTTCTGAGTATGGTAGGGCAGTCCTTTGGACACATCTGAAATCAGAGAGGGGTCTCTTGACTGTGTGCCAGCGTGTGGCTTTCCTTTCACTACCACTGTCCCTTCCCCAGTTTCTCTCACAAGCCTGCAATACTTTAAATACTTAAATGTTTAAAGCTGTTGTATGTTAGCTGTTGCCCTCCCTTTCATCAAAGGGAAATGGAGGAATCTCCATTAAGAGTCAGTAAGCTGTTGTTTCTTGTCAGTGTGTCTTGTATATTGTGAAGTGCTGATAAAGCATTGACAAGAAGCATATTTAACCTACTGGAAAATCAAGCCCAAAGGACAAGGAAAAGCTCATTCAGAGAAGGTTGCCCAGAGAGGTTGTGCAGTCTTCTTTGGAAATATTCAAAATCCACCTGGATGTGATTCTGGGCAATGTGATGTAGGCGTCCCTGCTTGAAGTAGAGGTGTTTGACTAGATGATCCCAAATGGTCTCCCAACCTTAACCATTCTGTGGTTCTGTGAATAAGACACTGGATAGATATTTCAAAGACATTTTATTTCCTCTTACACTGTCATATCCTCTTTGGCTGGTCAAGGATCATAACATTACTGACAAAGATTCAGATGAGGCCAGTTTCTGCTTCAGAATTTAAAGTAGGGATTTAGTAGGGTCTGGGCTCATTGCCTTCCTGGTTAAGATTTCTGATTTAGGAACATAGTCACTCAGAGGCATTTATGGGGTCAGTAAGAGAGAAATAGTTCCATAGAGTGACTGGGCCAACAAAAAATCTAACTTATTCTCCGAAAGTCCATTGGCTATAGCTAGAGACAGAGGATAAAAACAGTCTCCAGAGAAGATGATGAGACTTTGTCAAATGTTGTCCCAAATTCCATCATTTTCTGTCTAAAAAGGAGAGAAACAATAATCTGTGCTTTCTTTTTTTGCTTACCCCTGTTTTGGTTTTGGCCTGTAAAATGTATAGAGCAGGACCTGTGTCTTATAGTGCCTACCATAATAGAGGCCTGGTCTGGCTCAGGTCTTTTCAGACTACCTGAACAAAGTGCAGACATGTGCCATCCCCTGTGTTTAACTGAATTAGCTGCTTCCACCTCTTGCCCCTGAGGAGTGAAGGAAAGGGCAATAACATCGTAAAAGTAATTGATATATTATCACTCATGCAAGAAGAGCAAACTATCCTGTGAGAAACTGCATAAAACCTGTCAACATTACATCACATTTTTATACATACTCACTTTTAAATAATCACAGTGGTTCATATAATCTGTATAATAAGTGTATTTAGTGATACAAAAATTTGTCTGAAAAAGAAAGCTTACAACTGGCAAAAATAAGTACCTGAAAGATCTCATGACTCAATGAGTTTGTGAGCGTGACCTCAATTCAGCTCATTTGTGCAAATAGTTTAATGGCACAGACTTTAATTACATGGTCACATACTGCTCTTTTCTACAGGGATCCTGCTTCACTGTGTTCATGTGAGAGGTTTCCGTTCCTGTAACTTTATAGCACATTAATCACGACTGATGAGGCCATCAATCTGTTATGCAAGTCATCCCAGATACGTACTGATGAAACCCGTAAGGCACTAAGCAGCACCCATATTCTGATTATCCACCTATGTTACAAATGAATTACCTTTGGAATATTTCAAGTAACTCTTAGGATGTTTAGTACTTTTTCAGTAACACACAGATATCACCAGCTCCTTAATGCCATGTGCATCAGCTACTATGTGATCATTTATGAAGGACTCTGTAAGGAAAAATATGATGGTCCAATATTTAATGTTTTCGGAGTTGACATCAGGCAACTTTCTGTGTATTAAAAAAACCTTGACATGGTATCTTTTAACATAAGCATTGTTGTATAATGAAATGTAGGTAACCCTTTACATGGTGATATGAAACCCCTAACTTCGTGATCCATTTAAAAAAAAATTAAGCTTTATATGTAAAAAAAAAAAAATCTCATTTGTGTAAGGTACAGTGTTGCTCATATTGCAATTTTAAATGTATATGTGTACAAACAAGATGGTCAAGATCTGGAAGGCTTTTTTTTTAAAATGTTTTGCACTGGTTAAAACATTATTTCTACAAACAGCAGATGAAGTAATAAAAAATCAAAGACAAGTAGATTTATTGTGTTTCATTTCTATTCACCATTGAGACATATACAGGCTACTACAACTATTGGTGTTATCCCTACTTGTTAGTGCCTTGAAATCTACCAGGCACTGAGTTATAAATATAACCTTTGGAAAAACTTTTCAGGACATTCCAGCCATCCTTTTTCAATAGGTACAATGGTCTTTACTGAATATGCACAACCATAATTCAGTTGCACCATTAGAAGGGTCATTTTCCTTCTAATTGCCATGGAAATAATGCAATGGACCACTAGTTTTTCACCACAACAGATACATTAATTTACAGTATAATCCAATATAAGCAAAAAGTGTATTGAACTTGCCTTCTTAGCTCACTGCTAAAGTAATTCCAGCCATAAGTACATAGAGCAGTAAATCCTGGTGCTGAACTAAGCTTTCAAACATGAAAACTCTTCCTGTGCTTCAAAGTGGAATTTGAAAATATATGGAGACTGCACTTTTTCTTTGAAGACTGCAGATATTTAGAGTAATTTGCTTAAAAAATAAAATCTATTTTACCAGGATTTTAAAGGGGAAAGAAATAAGAAACAATGGCTTTGAAGTAATTAATTTCAAAGAAAGAAATTAGATAAGCGTTCATACTTTACAGTGATTTACATCTTGTGCAACCCCATTACATTTAATGGGACTACTGAATGTCTGTGTCAACATGGAATGTGACTCTTCATGCCTAAACGCTGTGATTCATGGGCTAGGTTACAGTGATCACAGTTTTTAGGATAAGACTTTATCTCTTGGGACTACTGATAGAGGCCTTAGCTTTTTTCTTTTTGGTTTTGTTTTCCTTCATTTGCTTCTTTAGGAATA
Organism: Penelope pileata; assembly: GCA_013396635.1. Taxonomy (NCBI): domain Eukaryota; kingdom Metazoa; phylum Chordata; class Aves; order Galliformes; family Cracidae; genus Penelope; species Penelope pileata. The sequence goes on along the minus strand of WBMW01003444.1, from coordinate 237,408 downwards.
TTTGAGGGGACTAGCCAACCAGCCAGATGCCCATATTTCATGTATTTTCCACAGTTACACAGTAATTCTAAAGAGAGTATCTGCACTTCTGGCATATATATTGTCTTATTTTTTGATGGCACATCACTTTATTTTTGATCATATAGAATATGTAGCACTCAGAAGAGACGAGCACTCCTTTCAAGTGAAAACTAAAGGCCAAAGACAAGAGAGGCAGTATTTTTTAGATACTTATGGTGATATTCCTCTTCTTAACTTCTATTTGCTTTTTGCTTTCTCTTTTTTTTTATTCCGCAATAACCCCAACTGTATGTGATCTTATATACATATATATGTCAAGATTTATAAAATTACTATCATGGAAGAAATAGGGTTTGTTCGAGGGTCCTGTGCCATTGTGTTGCTATACAGTTTTTGATGTTAATGAAACAATGGATTGCATGCATATATTTCAGAAGTTACTGAATGAAATGTTCTGGTGCCTTTTCCATTTCTCAGTGGGTTTGTAAGAGTATGATGAATATTTAATACTTCTATTCTCTTTTTACTTGATTTTGCAGCACTTTATAAACTACAAGAACTTGCTGCTTTGTCTCGCATACAGTTTTCCAGGCTGATACGTAAACTGCTATACAGAATTTACTGAATTTATTTCAGTTTACTAAACTACTCTAAGCTATATGAATAATTCTATGGGATATTTCATAAATACAGTTTCTAAGGAGGACTGGGAGCACATTTTTCACCCAAAGTACAGCACTTGAGGCTCAATCTCACCTAAGATTTTCCACTTGGAAGGAAAACACCATCTATAAAATCACTTATGTCTCATGCAAAAGCAAATGTGTGCAGAAAACAGACACAAGTATTTAACTCTCTCACCAGTTTGTTCTATAATTTTTGGTGAATATACAGCAGAATATTCCAAAAGAAATTTGCTGCTCAGGTCACACCAGTGCAGGAGCAATTTTTATTTTATCCTGTTCTGGCAGCTGTTGTAAGCACTGTAGTCTTTCTCTAGGTGTAGTGACTCTGTGGGAGTGGGATCAAATCTAATCTGGGAAACTCTAAATTAAGACATGTCTGCACTTTGCTCTTAGCCTGTGCTCTTAAATTTGTTTTTGTCCATCACAAACAACTATCACGTAAAATCTTATTTTATGAAACTTATTTATATTTTGAGCTTGTGGTTTTTTGCCCAAAAGAGGATGTGCATTTAAATATCACCTTTTTGGTGTGAAAATATTCCCTCTCAAGTGACACCTGATATCTCATTGCCTTCACAGCAGAGGTAAGACACTATAGGGATTACGCAGGGACAGTTGACTGGAGGTCAACTCATTAAAATCTTCAACAATAGATTACCTTCAGCAGCAGAACCAACGCAAAAACACCCCTAAACTAAAAACAGAGACCTGAAATATTATCAGGTCCTTTCCCATTTCAAAAGGCAAGTGGGTGCTTTTGATCACGTTGCAGCATTTATTCACCTCCCTCCTGAATTCATGTAAAAAGACCTTCAAGGTTCAGTTTGAATCTCTTGCCCTCTGACAGGATGCAGCACCAGTATCTGTTCCTCTACAATTTTCTTTACTCATCCTTTATTAATGGTTTGTTCTTCTACCTCCTAGATGATCTTAGATGTATTTTCCAACCTTAATGATTCTATGATTTTAATAAAGTCTAGAGGTGGATTTTATCCCCCCTGCAAACAGCATTAACACCACAAAACAACCAGTTGCAAGAGAGAAAAAGAATATCTGAGAATGAAAACCGATGTGTTCTGAGAGGTTGAAGTGGTTGAACATGAAGAAGAGCCACAGCAGCTGATGGGGATGGGACTAGGAGCAGGAAGAAGAAACCATCTGTCACATACATTTGGCTGATTATTTTTTTCAATACTCACAGTAAGAAAAAACAAACTACAAAGTTTTATAACTTGTCACTTAGCTCATGGGAAGAAAAATATGTTTAAAGAGAAATAATAAAAACAACTCTGAACCATAGAGAACTGCAAGGTGACCTTCAAGTGAGATCTGGGGTGAGAAACCTATCTCATGTCTTCAGATGTCATTTGTTTTCTATCTATCTCCTTCTTTGCAAAGTGAAGACGAAAGATAATTCCTTGAGTCTGCTGCACGAAGATGAACAGAACAAGGTCTTTCTGTTGGTACTTATGTCTTTTTCTTTTTAAAATAATAACAGTGAATAGTCTGATCAGAAGTGACTGCCTGAGGGATTCTTTCTTTCAGCCTTTAGTGCACTTCTCTCCCTGCTAATGAAGGATCCACACAAGTAAGTGGAGATTTTGCAGTGAAGAGACTGCACAGGGGAAAGAGCCAAATTGATTGCACACCCATCAGTTTGCACACAAACACTGCCAAGTGCCTGAAGTACGCAATCCAAAAAAAAAAAAAAAAAAAAGGAACAGCACATTGTGTTCTCTTGAACTGGTTTAACTTCTCACTATCTTAGGCAGTCCTCGTAATAACTACGTGCATTTAAGATACAAATATGATGATTATTTCTTTATTTATTTTACTTAATCTTCCCTTGTTCTATTACAGTCTGAGTTCATAAATCTTAGAAGTCTTACAGGTGTCAAAATCTTAGATGACATTTAGGTGGGGAAGTAGAGGTGTAAAAAGATGATGCCATTTGGTCAATGTCACCTGGCCCTTCAAGCGATAATTCTGCAATCTCAGACCTCCCAGATTCTAGACCCTTCCTTTGAAAATTACAAGCATATCAAAACATGTACACGTAAGAAGATATAAACTGTCATGTCTCAGGACATAAGCCAAACACTGAGCGAGGCAGTGGTTAAGGAGCTATTTTCCTTATAAGCAAATTGTAACTACTATTCTTGTCTACTACATAGTTTCTTGCATGCTGCTTTGAAGCACAAGAAAGACATATTGCTGTTGGAGCAGGTCCAGGGGAGGAACACAAACATGATCAGAGAACTGGAGCATCTCTCCTACAAAGAAAGGTTGAGGGAACTTGGGGTGTTCAGTCTAGAGGAGAGGGAAGGATCCAGGGAGACATCATTGCGGTCTTCCAGTACTTAAAAGGAGCTTATAATCAGGAGGGATTCTAATTTTTTGCATGGTCTGGTAGTAACAGGACAAGGCAGAAAGGTTTTAAACAAAAAGAGGAGAGATTTAGATTAGATGTTAAGGGGGAAATTTTTCATTGGGAGTGTGAGGAAGCACTGGCACAGGCTGCTCAAAGAAGTTGTGGATGCTCCATCCCTGATGGTGTTCAAGGTCAGGTTGGATGGGACCCTGTGGGCAACTCGATCTAGCGCCTGATTTAGTGGTTGGCAACCCTACCCACTGAAGGGCTGTTGGAATTAGATGACCTTTAAGGTCCTTTCCAGCCAAGGCTATTTTATGTGCAGTTATTCTATGGTTCTATCTGGTGTTGGCCACAGTAACTGGAAGCTTGTAATAAGGCAATAAGACTTTAACTAGTGTAACCATTCCTGTGTTTCAAAGTTTAATAAATCTCAAGAGTTAAAAAACAACTCATTTGCTTGGTATTTGCTTGGTAGCATCTAGGAAGTTTTCCTAAGTGAATGAATATCAGCTTTTATTGAATTCAAGAGTTCATTACAAATAACAGAAATAGATTTAGATCCTTATATTCTAAGTGTTAGCTTTCTAAATATGAACCCATTCATTTAATGATGAAAGAAAATCATTCTTGTACCCCTGCCACTGCTCTCATTCTCTGCCCTGCCATTGCTGTTCTCCAGGAGCAGCAGAGGCTCTGCACGTAAAGCACTCAGCAGGCAATCATGATGCAATGTTAAGCACCTCCTGAAACACAGAGGATATTCTGCATCCCCCAAAATGGGATTAGCACTTCACAGGACTTGCCCATCAGCATAAGCACCATCACAGGATAAAACATGCTATTATCTCTTAGTAAATTATTCCCACAGTATAAGAGCAATGATGCACCTATTTCAGAATATCAGTAAGCAATGAGAAAGCATCTAAAGTCCAAAACTGTTTTGAATGCTGGTGTGTGTCTCCATGAGGATGTTAGTATCCCCTGATATCAACTTCTTGAACTACTTCTTGAAGCAGTTTTTGTTGCTCAGACAGTTTCATATCCTCAAGCAAAGTGATGTATCTCTAACTTTTTCCTATTTTCTCTTTCATAGGAGAAAGGTACAATCTCAGTAAATTTAAAATGAGAATGATCCTAGTTTAAAACCAAACAAAATTAAGAATCTCTTCAGGAAAGGGAAAAAAAAGAAAAAAGAAAAAAAAGATTTTAATGTTGCAAGTGTAAAGGGATTTCTATATTTCCCTGCACTTTTCATGATCTATTAGATCATGTGGTGAGTTCTGGCAAAGTGAGAGAAATAAATGGCATTTCAGAGCTAAGGTTTCACAGGTCACCTTAAAGGCTTCAGCTGTTTATCTGTTGCTGGAGGGACCCCTTTGGCGTTTTCTAAAAATGTGCTGCCAGTGATGCTCCTGCTGATGTCAGTGGGAATCTGTCACAGTGGAGAGAAAACTGCAGTAAAAGAGTTTTACTAAACATGAATTTTTACAAGTGGAAAGCATGTGTAAGCACTAAAAGTGAAAAGATTCCCTATATCCACATTTCACGGCAGTGTACAGTGATTTTCCCCTGGGCAACCTTTGCACAGAAGACTCAGCTGCAACAAGATTTGTGCCTTCAAGGTAAACAGCAGGGTAACGCCCACATCAGCCATTACATTGCCATGATCAACCTGCAAGAATCTGCTACAGACAAAAAACTCAGCAGTAGCTCAAGCTACACACATACCATCACATAAGCAACAGAGGGATGTGGCAAGAGTATCATGTCCACCATAACTGTAAAGGATCAGATTTCTCTGCAGCAGTAAGTGGGAATGCGACTGGCTAAACAACCTGTGGTACAGTATCATAGCAACCTGAAAACTGCATAGCCAAAAAATAAAAAATAGCCACCTTGTAATGACAACACTGCTCCTTCTGATGGCATCTGGTTGTGCCATTACTGTTCCACACATCTGATTGCACTTGCACTGTAATAGATGCAACATGTTGCTGTATTAGGGATTAGTGATGCAGGGATCCAATCTGGGCATGGCAAAACATGTTTACACAGCCCCTCTACTTCATAGAGCTGCCCAGATTCAAATTTATCTAACCCAGTAAGGTATGTCAGGATTGCTCTGCCATTATAAAAGGGGGTGGCAGCAGATGTTGGATGCTCAAGAGTAACTGCAAGAAGGTAATAGGCCAGGAGAAGGTGGCCTGATGACAGGCAACTAGCAGGGACAATGATTAGCTGTAAGGCCATACATAAGCCCTACCTGGTGTCTCTGAAGAGTGATGAACTCACTTTCCCATAGGAGTTCTCTGTCTACTTTAATGTGCCAGAAAGATTTGTAGCTTGTGAGCCAAGGCCAACCAACATTCTGTATCCAAGCTGACTTGCAGCGGGAACCCACTTGAGGCATTTAGAACACATCTTCCTGTCTGCATTCCACAGAAAGACAATGAGAGAATTTTCTGGTCTGAGGAGCCTGCCAGAGGTACCCACGTCTTCCCTTGATGATGGAGGGTGTTTAAGGTAGTCAGTTCCCTACATTAAACATTGCAATTTCTCACCTCAGATGTGGGCTGAGCATTGCTCCAAGTACCTCAGAGCACACCTTGAGTATGATGACAGGCTTGTCATCTTGAGTGATGGGTCTAGGCTTGAGGAATTTGAATACACTGCACAGGAGACCGCTATTAACGGGATCCACAAAAGGCACAGGTCTAAACTAAATAACACCAAGTGATGAAGAGAATTTGGAGCAGTGCCAGTAAGACTACAAGACAGGAAGAAAAGAAAGATGAAAGTGCTTTTAATACTATGTTTCCACATGCTCAACAAAGATTTTCTCAAAAGTCTTTGCTTTATAAATGCTATATGATGTGTTGCATTTTTTCCAGATACGTCATTCATTCAATCATTGCTTGCAGGAAAAGAATCAAATTGCTATGGCAGTTGGACCAATCCTTTAAAAATTGCTCATTTCTGCTTTTTTATTCTTAAGGTGTGAGATATGGAATTCCACCAAAACTTGTGAGATCTGGGACTATGTATCAGGCTAACTCAGAGAAGGGTCTGGTCCACCTTTGCTCAGAACTATAGCCCTAAGGGAACAGGAGTGATTCTCCTTTTAAAACAGATCCTCCTTTTAAAACACAAAATGCTTCATCAACATGGGTATACGACTGAAATGGTAACTAACTCCTACATAGGGCAAACATGTACTACCACCAAACAAATGTCAGCCATATAAATTAAAATCTGCTGTTCCACAGCTCATATGTGTCCCACAGAGGAACGTGTCTTATCTTGGGCATCTCAGAATGAGATGCTTGAATGTGAACTAGTCACTGTTGGCTTCCTTGATAGTCAATGGAGAGGAAAAGGTACTCCAGAGGACAACTCATGTAGCTCTGAAACAGGCATCTAAGGCATGTAAAACAGATTGCTCCCTGGAGACGCCTATTTCTTATTGTTGATTAAAAAGGGAACCCAGAGTGACCAGTTCAGCCTTAAGCATCTAACTTCAGACATCCAAAGTTGTGTGAAATGAATAACGCCCATAGAGGGACTAGAACATCAGCTATCTTTAGTATGTCATAAAGCTTTAATTTTTACTCACTCTTTTGCTGAGGCTAATAACGTTTGCCTGAAATGTTTCCTCCAGAAAGGACTTCAACCTTGAAGACATCAAAAGATGAAGAATTCATCACTTCCCCTAGCCCCTTGTTTTAATGATTAACCACTATCACCGTGAAAAACACTGCTGGTTCCAATTTGCCCTTGGTTAATATTGTGTTTTCCACTGCTATTTTGAGGAGATTGCTATATTTCCTCTCTGAAAGCTCTGATGCTGTTTCAAATCAGCAGATCTAAAGGATAGATGGTCCAGCTTTTCCTCTCTTTCAAAAATAAAGATCTTTGTACAAAGTGCTACCCACCTAGCAGAGAAATGTCCTCATTTTCAAGTTGAACTATGACATTCTTTACTAATACTGGTATCTTTCCATATCCCAGCTTCCTAGATATCTGGAAGAATGCTTCATATATTAATTTATTATGTCTTAGTGTCTCTTTAAATAAATGTTGCTACACATCTATTAGGATCAAAGAAACTAACGGTAAGAGAGAATAAGTAACTGGCTCGGCTCTAGAGCAGAGATAGGAGCAGATCTTCTCTTTCCTGGTCTATAATCATGGCTGTATTCTCTGTATTCCATTGTCATTACCTGCATTATCATAGATCAGGATTCTATTCACCATGCACTGCACAATCAAATGACAGAAATGATAGCTTAGATCTCTATTTTTACATAGCTATACCTACTAAAGCCAAAATGAGAGAATATCTTTGAAAATACCTCCATATAAAACGATGGCTATATAAAGATATTAGATGGAGTTAATCTTATCACATAGATACAATGTTCCTATTATTAGTTTTCAGATACACCTGGAAGCAATAGTGTTCCTGCCAATTTTATGCCTTCCAAAATATTTTCATAATGGACATTAGCTGGAGACATCTGTACATACAAAGATCTCACTTGCTCCTCATTTCTTTTGTTTTTATCTTACAGTACCCTCTTCAGCTTATAATTATTGCAACTGTGTGCTTTGTTTGTCCTGTTTCAAACTACGTGCTTCTGAAGGAAGAACTCAGCGACTTTAACACATCTTGTTATCATTATGCATGTCTAGAGCAGAACGTGCTGTTATAAATGGCCTCCACCTACAATTTGGATGATACAGTGTCTTGAGAACTCTGCAATCAGTTAGTGTAAGAAGATTAATTGTACACAAACACACGCACACACAAACTTTCAAGTACATATTTTTATTGTATTAATATTTCCTTATATATAATTTAGCAAATTTACTTTTTGAGGATCTGGTTTAAAAGGATGGTGAAATTAGCAAGTGCCAACAAGGAAGAGCTGGAACTTTTACAAGCTTGCTTCTACACCAACCATGTCACAACCTAACCCCCAAATCCTGCACAAATTACTTTTTCCAAGCTGCCCAACCAAAACACAGATTTAGAAATGTCCACATACTTTCGCAGAGTGTCCAGCATGTGTGAGATTAAGGTCAAAATAAAATTAGTAGTTTCATTATTCTGCAGTTTCAGCAGATGGTCTAAACTATTAAAAATAAATTTTGGCCTATTAAGAATTACATCTATTCTATTTCCAGACAAAATCACACCAGTCCAACCTCTTTACTTATCTGTCACTATGAAAAGTAATTGAACTTTCATCCATCATGTTCATTTATTTTTGCCCAGAATTCTTGATCTGTTTTTCCAATATTTATTTTCTACTAAATTATTGCTCTCCTTGAAGTTCTACGACAATGTGGTAATCCATTCTCTATTCTCTTTTCTTCCACCTGTCTCCCTCTCCTCACACCAAAATTATATACATATAAATACGTATATATATTCTATAATATCTTCGTTTAGAATATTTTCCCAGGAATCTCAAAGTTAGCATAAAGGAAAAATAAGACAAATGTATCATTGGACCCATCATTCAGGTGAGACTTTGAAGGTACGCAGTGCTTTGTCTATATCATTTAACAAATGTTGTGGTCTTTGAAAGCAAATTGAGACATATATGTTTCAATTTTTAAATTATACAGGCTCCAAAAAATACCAGAACAACAATAGCTCATTTCTTCCTGTTGCTGCCCTGTCTTGTTAAGACAATTATTATTTAAAATGATTTCCAAATATTTATTTTCAATTTTTGCCTTCACTTCGAGCTATTTTTCCTTGGAAAGTGTGATACAGTATTTCTGCAAATGTCCACTGACTTTTTAAATCTAAATGAATATTCTTAAAAATATATTTTTTCTTTGTTAAAGGCTTGAGTAGTGCTTGATGCTGCATCTTAATTAGCAAAGTCATTAGTAACTTATTATTAATTTTGAAAAAAACAGTCTGATCTTTGGAGCCCTTGTTTTTGTGGATTTATATTCAGTTCTATATTAAATACACACATACTTTTTTTTTATATAAAATTAGTCACAAATTAGACAACTGTAATTTGACTAGAAACAATGTTTAAAACTTCAAAGGCTATCCAGACACATTCATTTTATCAATCATGTCTATACTAATCACATCACAATAATATCTAACTTATTGGCATAACACTGTCATCAACATCCATGACTACAATATTTATTCATTATAATGGACAGATGAGATGCAACTACCAAATTTACTGTCATTCAAAATATCTCTGTGACTACAGCTGTGATATATTCGCTCACATAAATTCAGAGGAAAAAGGAAAATTTTTATTGTGATAACTCAATCACATTTGAGAAAAAAGGATAATACATATCATCTATCTATTTATATATGACAACATGGAAAGAGACTAAAAAAAAATAAAAGAATGATGCTTTGTATTCACTGAAGAGATGTATTCACTGATCTTCAACACAACTTCAATTTCAGCAGTATGTAACTTCTTTTCCCATCAGAGAGAGTATTTGGAAACGTGAAGCATCAGCCAATGTCTTCAGTTGTTTGAGAGGCAGTATCAAACAAGAGAAAGACTGATACTTTTTTTGTTGTGTTCTCTTATGAGTGACTCCACAGAAGGCCTATGTTCCAGCCAAAGCAATTAATGATTAATTCAAAGCAGGCATGGCTTGTTTAGAGAAGGCGGGGAGACCATGAAGATATACATTACATGAAGTTTTCATTAAAAAGGCTGAGCCCTATTGGGGGGGTAAGGGGGGAGGAGGGAAAAAAAAAAAAGTCTGAAACCTTTCTCTGCACTCTGAATTTCTATTAAGGTCAATCTTTTTCCTACTGTACTTCTGTATTTGCCACAGGAGGAAAGACCTTCACCAGGTAGAGACCTGCAGAGAAGTTGCCTCTCTGTGTTGGTCTGTGGTTCTTCAAACCTCTGAGTTACCTCAGGAGAAGAGGGTTTTGGACTTGGCCACTTAATCTTCCCCACAGGCTGTGGCTGCAGCCAGTCTCACCATTAACATCCTTGACACACCATGGCTGGGGCATGGCACGCACAAGAGGTATCTCACAGCTTGACAGCTGCTTCCACTTCTCGTAAGATCTTAAGAGCTGTAAAGGTTTAACTAATATTTACTCTGTTTCACTTTATGGGCTGGCTTTTGTCTTCTGTAGCCAGCTGGAGGGGCATTGCAGCAATGGAAAGTACCGGAGAATCTTAGGCTGGCTAGGCCAGAATCCTCTCTGGGATCCCCTGAGGAGAAGACGTTGCTATGGCAGCTTTGCTGTTCTCTCAACTGGTGCAATAGCTGCTGTTGCTGCATTAAGCCAGCTCTGTTGCTCTGTGAAGGTGAGCAGTCTTTGGGTAATTAGAAAAGTACCTGCTTCCTTGTGCACTTCAGTTACCCATCCCTGCATCTGCCAAAGGTACACAAAGAGTTTATTAGCCTTTCTGCAGGAGACAACCAGCCACAGCCATCATGCTGTTCATCTTTCAGGATTAGGACAGCTCTGGCACACAATGGGCTGCAGCTTTTCCTGATGTCCTTGGGCTGGCATGGTGAGGTACCTCTGAGAAGTGAGACAATGAGGTACTTCAACTTTAGATCTGCCCTCTGCAGTGGTATTCATCATCTCGTGGTTTCTTTGTGCCTTGTCTTGTGCCTATGGCATCCAATGTCAGCCACTGCTTGGAGTAAAAAGCCACAAAATCAGCCAATGTGAAGCTGGTAAAGCTTCCATCTTCTTGGAAATATTACAAAAAAGTCTGATGAAGGGCTGAAGTGCCCAGGATTGACCCAGCTGAGATCTACAGCTTGAATTCTTCACCTAAACTGAGATCTCAATCTTTTATTTCAAAGAGCTAAACAAGGTAGTCCCTTTTGCAAGAGCAGCCAAAGACATGACACCCCTCACCTCTTACATAAGACCTGCTGGCTAGGTCACACAGATGAGGTTGAAGCTCTTTGTCTCTCAAATCCACATCTCACACCTCATTGGAGAAAGCCCTAAGGCCACTGAAGACTCTGACCAGCATACATTCACTGGTCTAGGCTGCTGAAACTGTGCCAGATGAAATCAATGGGACTGTAAGCCTTTAAGCAGGAATCACTACTGCTCAACCAGCTAAAAATGTCCTTTATCAGATGTGGCTCCAGCTACATCCCTTTGCACGAGCTATAAGCACATCTAGCTTGAAGTTACATCTATTTACATGGAGGTAGTAGCCTCTACTCCTTGTCTACTCATAATGAGTCATTACAGAAGAAGGAAGGAAGAAATATGGTTTACTGCATTTGGTTCTCACAGTCCTGGAAATGATATAACTACCATACCCATCTGACAGGGATGTTCTGAGAAATGACCACGTGATTAAGAGCTATGAGATCTCAACATTAAAAAGATACACAGCAATGTTACCATGATTTAAATCATGCATGCATGCACTGCAACCCAGACTAATTCCTTAGGGTGGAAATGAAACAGAGTTTAAATCTAACAAGGGTAGAAGCTCGTAACCAATTCCTAGCCTTCTCAAAGAGAATATTGAATGACATGAAATACTTAACAGCACAGAATGAGACACAGACATCTGAAATGCAGTTGCTTGTTTTCTATCAGAAAATTGGAATGAAGTTAATTCTTTACCTTCTTTCTGCAAACCCTGGAAAATAAAACTTGCTAAAGCACAAAAACAGTTTTACTAAAACCAAGTGCAGTTTTAAAGTATGTACTTGAAAAGAGCAAGTTGTTTGTGCAACTGATATGATATTATGAAACTTTAGACTTTTCTTTCACAACTGACAAGGAACTGAATGCATTAGACAGGCCTGTTTCACATCAGAAGCCACAAAAGCTCCTAAGTCCATATTCCTCTGGATTTTTCTCTGAACTCCATTGTTTGTGGTTAAAAAACCAAAAGGGTTTGACCCATTTTAGAAGGAAATCATATTTCTTAGGCTTCAAATTATACTTACTGCTAGCAGAAAAACAACTGGAGCTTAATTCTCCTGAAAAAAGGAAATGTACAAGGTCAAAGTCGCAACACAGAATCCTCCCCAAAAAGCAGGGAAAATATGAAATACACCAGGCCCAGGCGGGTGGTGCAGAACCACATAGCACTGGCAATGATTACAAATGACTCTGTCAAACCCTGAAGATTTCCACTTAACAATTAAAGCAGTGAGATGTTTTTGGTGGAAAGTTAGCATTACTTTTTGGCAAGGCAGAATTGTACCTTTATTCTTAAATATCACTCCATGGTGGGAAGTGTTGCACAGAGTAATGAAAAACAATAATCTATCTTCAAAGTCCTTTTGAAAGGTCTAGCTCATTCCAATTCCTCAGGGCAAGGCAAGACCAAGCTAAATATAATTGTTTCTATTTCTCAAAAGGGAAAGATGAGGCGACAAAACAAAGGATTAATTTGGGGATGGAAGGATGACTTCCCTTTTGGACGCTCAGGTTGCAGGCATGGGCAGTCTTTCTTTTTGCACTTGCATTCAACTTAAAGAGTTGTTTCTCTGTTTTCTAAAACATTTCTTTGTTTTCTACCAATGCTGCACATGAGATCACTACATCTGCAATTCATTGTGTACCCTGAGTGCACCAATTGGCCTGAACATCAGGGAAGTAAGCCCATAAGTTTGGATGAATCTCCGGCTTTTTGCCAAGCATGCAGAGATCTTGTTACTTAGAATAATTACTGAATTAACCTCTTTGGAGAGTGAAGAGGAAATTACAGGAGCCAATTTTTTTTTGCCAAGCTTTAGCACGAGAATTCAGGACATCCTGGGTCTCTCCCCTGAACAGATCCATAGGTTTCCTCTATGTTCCAGCAATTCCCAATGCAAATGGATTTAGCAATAAGAAAGAAACATATCCAAGCAGAGATTTTGTTCCCACTGCTGAAAGAAAGAGAAACAAAGACTTAGTATGACTACAGACAATCTAGTACTGAGCTTGTGGACTGCTCGTTTTCCCTTGGAAACTCAAGTTAATCACTTTCCCTTTTCTTGGCACACCACAGTGAGTTGCTCTCTGAGGCACTGACCCTGTTACTACTGACTACTAAGTCTAACACTTATTATCATGGTAAGTCTCATCGGTTAAAGCAGCCTTCTAATGGTTTTCACACACACTTTGCAGCCTGGCATAATTCACCACTGCCTCATCTCAATGCAAAAGAACAGTAAAGAACTGACATGTTATTTGCATAGCATGTGTAGTTTCTGTAATGGCCATATTTCCAAGATGTAGGGCAATGACCATTAGGACCCCAATACGTTTTGGCCAAATAAAGACTGAGGTATTACTGAAACAGGTGATAAAAGATCAAAGGTAAGGCAAAATAGACTTCATCTTATTGACAGAATACTACAGACTAAACAGTTACCCTAGTTAGTCCTTGCATCTTTGAGTCCAGTAAAGTCCCAATAAATCACATATTCTGCACAACTCTCCTATCATATCCCAAGGCAGCAAATCCTCAGGAACCAATTTGGCTTAATCTGTTAAACATTTGCTCATTTATTGTAATTTGTACTTGTCTGGTTTTAACTTCTGGTCGTATGTTCTGTTCTGTTTTTCTCATTGTGGTGGGTACTTTCCATGGGTAATTTCTTTGTATACAGAACTCTATGACTTGCACATTATTGTATGACATTCTGAGTTGCCTGGCAAGTCAGTCTGTTTCAATGTCTGTCGTCATGAAAAAGCAATCTGTCCAGAAGAAGAAATTACAAAAAGGATGTGAAATCATGACAGTCCGGGTAATTTCCTTTCCAACTGTAGCTCTGTTGACATTAACTACAGCATTAGCAGCTATGAATTAGGTTTGTCATGTACACTTCATGCACAGAAGAAAACAAATGGAGAAGTTAAATATTTGCCCTCAGACAGATTTTTTTTTTTAACGGTATTTTTTAACTAAAGTTCTTCAAAACCATCCCAAAACATTTTGCAAAGGGAACTGCTATTTGCAGATTAGGAGACTGTGTTTACTTAATCGTATTGTGGAGTCAAATGACTATAAAAAGAAAATAAATAAAAATGATAAAAAACTTATTTCACACATTCTTCATCTATTGTTTTTTAATAACTATTGCAATGTTAAAAAAATACATTCTCTGTTAATCTCCAAGGCATCAGACACAGGACTCCAAAGCTCATTTTGTACTTAGTTCTGCTAACTTTCAGAACCTACTGATGCTGTGTGGAACCATGCAAAGCAGACTGAACTGTGATATTTATAAATGGCAATGTGGTCAAATCATGCTTTCACGTATTAGCAAATACCATACCCTAGGGTCAGCTCAAACTTTCTGCTATATGTTTGAGGTGAGTGAATGGTAAACAAAAGATAAGTGGGAAATTCTGATGCTAGCATATGTCATCTGGTAAGCTTTAAGAAGGAGGAAGTGAGAAGATGCATGGTTGATTTGCCGAAGTAGTTGAAAGGTAGAGAAAAAAGTACAGTGTTTCAGTCTTCACTTTCATATGTAGATACCTATAATCAGACATTTACTTGTACAGAAAGGTGCCAAAATAAACAGGACTTACTCTCAGATCACACATTAACTTCTATTTGGGTACTCAATGTGCTAAAGATTACTGCAAGAAAGTTTACATTTAAGTGCCTAAAAAATGTTGAAGTGACTGGCTAAGAAACACTCATTCTCACTTGGACATTTCTGGCAAGGCAGAAGAACAAGGATAATGGGATGTCTGAAATTGATTCATTTCTGGGGTAGATCAAATTCCAGACTGATTTAATATGAGTGGCCAAAGGATAGAGAAAGGAATTAATGTGATACTGTTCACTGCAGGTAGTATAAGAAATAATGTAATTAAACTGGGGTGAAGGAAATTTAGATGAGACATTGAAAGAAACAAGTTAATGGTAAGGATGGTTGCATGTAGGTGCAGTTTAACTGAAGGACTCACCGTTGCTATATGTGTGTAGAAGCAAATTACATGAATATGTGTTGAGTAGTTTGAGGTAGAGTTAGTTGCTCCTGTCTTAAGGAGTGACCTCTCAATCTTAATCTGTTAAGACATCTGTTATATGTAGCTCTAGAGAGAGTGTATCCTCTAAAGGTGACCTGCTCTGGTCCCAGACTAACATCTCACTCCACAGATGACCATACTTTTGGCACTTCTATGACCCTATATTCCTAGTAATTGAGAATGTCTTTCACTGCACATCATTTAGAAGATTATAGGGATACTAAGGAGAGGAGTGGAGAGGAGAGGAGAGGAGAGGAGAGGAGGGGGTAATCCCTTCCCTCAAATTTGTGAGACTTTCTTTACAGAGACAATGAAAGAAGACTATCATCTTTCTCAGTGCAATTATATGACATCTTTCATGTGAAGATCTCAAAGCATTCTTCAACCATTAATTAAACCTCAGACGCTCCAGGGATTGAGGGGGATGTCATTAATCTGCTCATTTGTAAAATACTAATGGAGCTAACAAGGTGAGGCATCTTGCCTCAGGCTGTATGGCAGAGCAGGAGCAAATAAAAAGGCCCAACCTTGGGGGAAGATTTTGTCTAAAGACAGGAGTTCTATTCCTTCAGGAGTGATAAAAGAGGAAAACAGGACATGAGTAATGCAGGGAAATTGAATTCAAAATTTTGTACAAAATGGCAAAAAATCGCATGGTTAGACAGTGTTCAAATACCCTTTGGGTCCCTTCCTCTACTAGATCATACCACTTATGACTATTATCAGCACTTGTGCTGTCCAAAAGAAAAGCCAGAATGAAGTGAAGACCTCTACGTACAGCAATATACACATGCAAACATTCATGGAGCAAATACTGGAGTAGTCATAGTGTAATGTTATGGACTGCAGGACACAATGACTCTTCTAGACACCAGGTGTCTAAGATATAATGAACTCTTAATTAATGGCTAAATAATGACCTCTTACAATTAAGCTGTCATAGAACAGAGCAAAGAATAATGGTAAGTACAATTCCCTGTTTACGGTATGAATCCCTTTCATTCTTTATGACCTGAGCTATGTTTTTACCCATCTTTCTTTTCTGCAGACTTTTCGTTTGCTATTTTGTTTGCCTAAAAAAAGAAGTACAATTTCTGTCCCAAAGAAACTGTCCATGGAATATTAGGAGTATGTCTTCCTGCATTCAGACTAGAGGGCAGAAAGGGAAGAACGGTCTGCCTGAAATTTTAACAATTAGCATAGAAATACCCACATATGAACTCTGGGCCCTTGTTTTTTCAGCTACAGGAAAATTCCCAGCTGGGAAACCCTTTGGCCAGTCCATCTGCTGTACAGTATGGTGAATGCTACTACAATGGCACTTTAACAATAACTGTGCTCTTTTGAACCTTCCCATTCAAATCACTCCATTGATTACTCAGAAGAATTCAGGCTCCTGTGTTATTTGATCGGCACATATACTCTGAGCATTTAATCCCCTCAAATATTTTTCAATAACTTCCTTTAATTACAAGGAAAACATGTCGAGTGATGCATGCATTGAAGAGCTTCCCCTAACGTCTCTTTCTTTTTTTTCCTGTTTAATGAAGAATTTGAATCACTTTTCAGCTTCTTAATCCTATAATCCTTGAAGGAATTTGCTCTCTTCCAAACCCTGGGGGTGGTAGGCTTATGCTTAGTACAGTACACCCCCGGAGATCTTTCAGTAGGGTCTTTCCAAGGGAATCCTACATACCTGCATGCCTCAGCTGTGCTGCTGGAGTTAGAGTGGTGTGGCCAGCCTGTTAAACCAAAACCACCTTGTTTGAGTGATTCAGGGACTGACATCATTGTGTGAGGTGTGGGGTTAATATCCCATGACAGCGAGAAGGTGTTCAGAGAAGCAAGCTTTGCCAGGAGGAATGGGCACACAGGACCAGCATATTTATTACTTCTGATGAATTCATCGTTCTGGAGGATACAAAAAGTCAGGGGAAGGGCCACCTTGCTAATGCTGCGCTCTTGCATCCTGCTGCCTTCCACTCCTTGAGGAGGCTGAGGGC
The DNA here is from genome assembly GCA_013396635.1 of Penelope pileata. Classification (NCBI taxonomy): domain Eukaryota; kingdom Metazoa; phylum Chordata; class Aves; order Galliformes; family Cracidae; genus Penelope; species Penelope pileata. Next base: position 220,335 of record WBMW01003444.1, on the reverse strand, counting down.
ATGTCTACACAACTGCTCTTTTTATAGAGGTTGGCTTGGACCTGTTGGCTGCAAGGTCTGCCTGGAATAGAGCTGGATGCATCTGCAGAATACGACGCTCTCCCTGGTGAGCACAGTGTGCTCACTGCACAACAACTTTGGACTTGTCTGGCTTTGTTCAAAGTAAAACCTTTGTTGCTATAAGAAAATAGCTTTCTGTGCAACAAAACCAAGGTCCACAACTCTCCTCTTCCTAGTTTTCTGCAGTACGAAGGAGCTCCAGTGATACACGAAGTGCAAATTTTTCACCATGTCTTTCCAGGCTGTTTCCAAAGAGGTGGCCTGTGGATCTTTAGGGATCCATAAAATGTCAAAAAATTGTGCACAGAACAACTGCAGATGAATAAAACCACAGTAATGACCCAAACCCTTCCCCTGTAATTCCATATGTGCCAAGAAGCAGATGAGGGAAAGGAAAGTTATAAATATACCTTCAAAGTTTTGCAGCCTTTTTAGCTGGTTGTAAATCAAACACCTCGAGGTTCCCTTGAACAGAGAAGGTCTTGGCTTACTCTCCAAATGACTCAGTGTTCTTTAGTTACAAGCAGCAGAGAAATACTGTTGCAAAGGTATCTGCTGTTCACTCCTTTCCCATTCTTGGTCATGCTCCTTTTCTCTCTCACTTTTTCTCATGCTTGCTACTTCAAGTAACCACTGTTTTGTACTGGTTAGTTATCTCATGGTGTTACACATAACTATTGCCACTGTACTTTGTGTAAGAGAAATAAGAAAAGGTTAGGAAACCTGTACAACCCAAAGAGTATCTCAGCTTCTTGCTGAGATAAGATGCCATAGCAGAGTTCCATTCAAATACGGAAAGGGAGAAGCACATAGAATGTGTTAAGGGGATGCAGCATGGTCATGATGCGCAAAGTAAGCTCATGAGGAGGATGGCAATGTTGCCTGTTCCACTTCTCCAAGACCTCAGCTGAGTGAGCTGAAACCTGAAGTCCAATATTTCAGTGCTGGAGCAGACTGAAAGCCTAGTCTATTTTCAAAGGTTTGCACATTTTAGTGTAACTCGAACGATCAGTTTTATGAGTTGACAATTGACAAACTTACTAACACTTTAATCACAGCTTAGTTGGCAGAATATGATGAAACATTATGTCATGCTGTGATGTATGACTGCAGCTTTCCATTGCCATGATAAATGCCAGTACCTACTTCATACCCCTATAACCCATCTTGAGTTGCTCTTTCTACAGGGGCAATGGTTTGAGTGCCTGCCTGAATGAAACACGTTATAATAAGCGGCACAAATTAGAAGGTCTGTCACTGAAGCAAAGTAATTGCTTTATCGAGTCCAAAACTCTTCACCAATTTTACCAGAAACTTGTATTAGGGAAACATAATTTTGCTATTATCAGAAGAGAGCCAGGTGCAGCTGACATAAAACGAGATGAAGAATTGCACTGCTAGGAATATTTTGCAGCATATATAGCAAGCTGCTCTCACATGACAGTAGTGGATGGGATATGCGCTGATGTCCTCTCTAGGAGAAAAGTCTCATTAGAGTGAACAGGAGTGACAGTTTCTCTCTAGACTTTGCATGATCCTAATGCTGCCCTCACCTTGAGCTTGGAAAGAAGTTCAGCAAGTTTAATGAATGAAGCCCATTAAAACTCTCAGTGATAGAAGGTTTGCAGAAGGGTGAACTAAGTTTCATGGATGCTGTCACTTGTTGCAGGTCACATGTCAGCACAGGACTGGAGGCAGTGACAGAATCTAGGAAAAGTGTTGCGGAAATAATATCTTTTTGGGGAAAAGTCTATGTAAAATAGATCAGGAAGTACATTTTCTTTTATTCTGGTTAAAAAAAATGTTCAGTTCTTTCTACATTCTCATTTCTGTTTCCTCTCTTCTTCTTCTCTTTTCCATTTTTCTCAGTAGAAAGCATGTTTTTCAAAAAGAAAATTTAAAACTTTTCACTGAGAAATAGCAGTACGTCATTATTTTTTTTTCCCCCAAAGTTGTTATCTTAATTTTTTGAGCCAGAACTATTTGATAAATTTAGCCACAATGCATGAAAAATTTATTTGGTCAATGCTAAACTTTTTTATTTTTCACCACATTTTTTTTCTTATAAAAATACAAAAAACTAAATAATAACAACCAGTTCCCCCTAGGAAGCAACATATCCATGCCTCTCTTCCATGCTTACAGCCTTTGTCCTTGTAATAGTTGTACTATCAGCCATGACCCCAGCACTACATGGCACTTCAAAGCATCATGAGGACTATTATCCCCTTTCAAAAAGTAGAAGAAAATGAAATTCGTTGCACAGAGGAATCGTTGAGATCATGGTGGGGCAAAATAAACACTCAGGAAACGAAGTCCTGCTGAGACGACTCATCTCAAGCAAGACAGACAGAAGGCTTTTCCACAGAAAAAATGAATTTTTTCCTCAAAGAGCTGCGCTCAGCACAGACACTGGGAAGGCAGCGTTGCAGCATCCACAATCCTGCTGCGATGAACTGCAGACTTTGGCTTGTGCATTTCTTGCCTCTGGAGAATATATGAGGATGACGCGTAAGGTTACAGATGGGTCCCACTGCTGTGGGTGCATTTGGAGTCAGCACCAAGCATGAAAAGGAAGAGGGGAGGACCAACCCCACTAAGCCTCTGTACTCTGCAGTGTGCTAATGGATGAATTAATAGCAAGAAAGGAGCCCAGCTAACAAAACTGCCGTTTTCCATGCTTGCCATGGTTTTCAATATTGAAAGACTCACTATTTATAGGACCCCAAGTGTTCCAAATAATAATAATAATGATACAATTCTAACCATTTTTATAAACACAGATTCTTCTTATTTTTCATTTAAGACAAAACTTACAGACCTTCCTGCTCCCAGTGATCCCTCCCGTGAGCCCCATCATCCTCTTTCCACAGACAGCAGGGCCACAGTGAGCAAAGGAGAAGGAGCAAAGCCTGAGGGTGCTGGCAGGGCACAGTAGTCACTGTGTCACTGTGATAATCTGGTTAAAGGAGGAGGCCAGGGCATAATTAAATATCCTGGCCTGAAGTCCTAATAGAGCAGCTGGAAGACCTGATGCTCTCCCCATTATAAACTGCAGCTCATTTATTACTGCTTTGCATATGTATCTAGAAATGAGTTCAGACCCAAGCCCTGGCTCTTCCTACTCTCTATTACCAGGGATACCAACCTTCTGTTCACAGATTTTTGTTGCATCTATGACATCTACTTATATCTGCATCTGAGAAGCCACAAAATGACACAAGGAGATTTTGTCACGTTTTCCTGTAGAAGCCACAAAACTGTGTATAGTAAAATCTTTCAAGATCACTGCAGGTTTGCAAAAGCAAGAGCTACCCTTTAACATCACTTTTCTACAGTTTTGCAGTCACATTATCAGTGAAGATGCTTCCTGTTCCCAAGTATCCTTTAGCAGGACAAGGAACAACAAGAGCAACCAGATGCCATACTCCTCAAAAGAGAGGAAAACCTCTTTTGGCTTCTGTGTGTCTAGCAACATAATAGCTGATGTACTTGCTGTCTACTGATGTACCAGAGATACAATACCAGGGAGATCAGCAATCTATTTAAGCTCATTTACACACCACTACCATGAGAGAAGAGGGCATGAATAGATTCAGGATATAAAATGGAAGAAGCAGAGGGAACGAGAAACCAAACTAAGGGAACGTAATAGATTTGTATTAAAGGGATTACAGGACATGGGGGATGCAGTCACCATGAGCTGGTTGTGATGACCCAAGAGACTTTATATTCACAGCTTTACACTGAAACAGGTCCTTATCCAACCTTTGCATAAAGCCTGCTCAGATAGATCAGAGGTGATGATGATGATTATGGTACTTAGGTTGTCCAGTGTGCATGGATCTCTCCGGTTCCCAGAGCTCCATTTTTGTTTCACAGGGAGCTCAGAACTTGTTAGGTGTGTAATGGTAGGGTGATAATTACATCATTTGTCATCCTCTTTTCTCCTGCGTATATTTCCTCATAGTTACGTATTTGAATAGTTTTTCTCATCCCTTGGCACCAGCTATTTCTGGCTCCTCCAGGGGTGAAATCGAATTTCCCATTGATGTAAAGCAGGATAGCTCCGCTTCACACATGGAGCAATGTCAATATGAAATTGGAGGGAGATCAGTCATGCCCTCAGATATGGCAGACGTTAATGGCTGAAGTTCATTCAAATGCTGTAGCTTCCACTTGGATTATCTCAGCCTTTTGTCAGGTTAATCAAAATGTGCCTGTCCGCCTTATCCCTGATGCTCAAAGAACACACCACATACTCTGACCTTTTACAACAAGCAAGAAGTCTGTATTTCACGCATCAGCTATTCAGCAGTAAGAATGGGTAAACTTAACGGCTTCCTACAAGAGTGTTACTTTTATAGAGATGGAAACAATCTAATGAAAATACTGCCTTAGTTAGCAGCAACCGTTTTCTTTAAAAAAATCATTTTTGTTGGTAAGACAAAACGAGTCAGACCTGCAGACTTTTTTTTTTCCCCTCAACTGAACAAAAGCAGATGTAAGGTAAACAAAGTGCTAATTTTCAACTGGCTGGAATTTGGAAAAAAGTAGACTTTTTCAGGACTCAATCTTGAGCAGAAGCGGTGGCATGCGTCTTTAACATTCAGATGCCAAACTGTCAGCAAGCAACTTCAACACCACCTTTATCTTTCTTCCTTTCTATTTATACATTACACAAAGCTATTTTTTCCTGGGTTTAATTGCACATCAAAGGACCAACTGAATGGATTGGCTTGGGAGGTCACTGATAGCAACACTGGGGAATTCTGCAAATGTAGGTTTAAAATTTCAGTTCTTTCCGGTGTTATATTAGCAAATACAGGGAAAACAGTGCAAGCAAAAACACCTCAGCTGGGTTTCTATTATTTGTAAGTTTGGGTTGAACACAGAGAACATTAAACGTCTATTTCTTATATTGACTCCCTCCCTTGAACATCACACATACTACCTAAAGACACACCAATGACAACGCTCATTTCAGTCTTTCAGAACCGGAGCAGTAGATCTTAGAAGGCTTTCAGGTGTTTCAGAGTCCATTAATATGTCCTGGATAATGGATTTCAGTCTCTATCCAGGGTAGAGTAAAATGCTTCCATTTTCCAGGTTAGGTTAAATTTTATGTTTTCTCGCTTTCCTACTTTAGTAAATATGGATTCTGAAGGACAGTTCTAGGATTGGAGGAACACAAAAAATCATGACATTAAAATTGACTGGATCGGATCTAGGTGTCAAACTGAACATTTCATTGACTTTGCAGCAGCATGGAAGCACTTCTAAATTCCTACTGTAAGTGAAATGTGACCACAAGGTATCTCAGCTTGCTTAAAAACACTTTCACAGCAGTGAGCTTATCTTTGGCCTGTGTGCCCAATAAAGGTCACTGGACTACTTGCTTCAAAACCTGCACCAACACCACTGTTTGCAGTGATTTAAAACACAAGAAGTAGATGAAATGCAGCAACTCTTGCAGTTTCCGATCCTTTCAAAGAACAGAAGAGGAGGAGAAAATCAAACATTTTAGACACGGAAGAGAATAAGAACTTTTAGGAGAAGTCAGCAGCAAAATACTATAGAATGGCATTTTTTATAGAATCATAGAATGGCTTAGGTTGAAACGGACCTTGAAGATAACCCAGCCCCAACATCTGCTGTGGGCTGGGTACCCCCCCTGCTCAGGCTGCCCAGAGCCCCATCCATGGCCTTAAGCACCTCCAGGGACGGGGCACCTGCAGCTCTCAGCAGCTGTGCCAGGGCCTCACTGCCCTCTGAGTAAAGAATTTCTGCCTAACATCTAACCTAAATCTCTCCTCTTTTAGTTTATAGCCATTCCCCTTTGTATCACCACTTTCTACCTGCGTAAAAAGTCTCCCTCCTGTTTACAAGCTCTCCTCAGGTACTGGAAGGCCACAGTGAGATCTCCCCAGGGCTTTCTCTTCTCCAGGCTGAACACACCCAGCTCCCTTAGCCTGTCTTCATAGGAGACAGGATGCTCCAGACCTCTGAGCATCTCTTTGTGGCCTCCTCTGGCCCTGCTCAACAGCTCCACATCCTTCTGGTGCTGGAGGTCCCAGGCCTGGATGCAGCACTCCGAATGAGACCACATGAGGGCAGAGCAGAGGATTCTTCTGGCCATCCCTCAAGAAAATTTTTTAAACTTCGTCCCACCCACAGGCAGGACAGCCACCAGCAGCACACCAACAGCTGATGTTGGGCAGAGCAGGAACCAGTTGGATAAAACCTGCTGTCTGTAAACATGTATAACTTCAGACTAAGTTTCACAGATGTTTCTGACACATTGTCTTGATTATTTTTGTCTTTTGTATTTTTATCCCCCAGCTTTCCAGCTCATACTGACTTAGCTTCTCTCAGATGAAATCTCTGGCAATGTTACTGGTGATTCAAGATCCTTAAAACTACTTTGAATGTCTCAATGTCAGTTACTGCTTATTTATGAAAGGAAAGGAAAAGCAAAATAGACAGACTCAGACTCAGGAAATAATGAATAGACAGAGTTCCACATTCATAAATAAAACAACATACTTCCTATAGCTATTATATAATGCTAAATGGATGTTTTGCTTTAAAATCATCACCATTTTAGTAGGTCTTTTTGTTCTACTACTGTTATGATCCTTTTAAGTGGGAGAGGTGTTTGACAAGTGAACCTTCAGTAATGACAGCCTCAGCTTTTATTGACTTTGTTGAAAATATTGAGCTAACTCAGTATTGCTGAGCTCAACAGCACCTGTGAGAGTAAACTAAAGAAATATGTGATTGGTGCACACTGCATGAGAATTTATTCAGAGTTAAACCCAGCAGAAGCTGATGGTCAAAGCAAGAGACATTTAAAAGCTGTTGGAAAACCTTTTCCCTCCCTGGAAATTCACCTCTGGGCTTTACTCCACTGCACAAGCACATGTATAATTTTCCATAATAATTCATAATGGTGCATACTTTTTTAATAGGGCCATTTTCCTTAACTGTTTCTGTTCCTTTGCAGAGAGGTAACTTTCTGAAGAGTACAGCCATGGAAGCAGGTTTGGGGTGAGGAACAGGTGGGAGACCTCTCAACCCTGATTGTCAGTGCTTCCTCATGCCATCCCCATCTGCACAGGCCAGTCCCATGAGGAATGTCTCTAAACAGCTTCAGAGAGTGTACCTGTTTGCAGATATGGCAAACTAATTATATGGAGCCAAGTCTCAATGGAAATAATAATAATAATAATTACAATGTTCCAAACAGTGCCCATCTGGGAATCTCAATTAGCTTCACAAACGGTAATTAATTTAGCTTCTTAACTCTCTGCAAGATAGAGAATTACTAATGTTCCCATTTCATGGATGGAGATATAAATATGCAGAAACATCTATAAGGCAGTAGCTAAAGTTAGACAACATGTCTTTTCGTTGCTTGTTTTCTGATTCGGGCTGCCTCCCACTGTATCAACTGGCATTGCTCCTTCCTTTTTATGCAAAACTATATTCTTCTGGTTTTGACCATAGAAGAAATAAGCCTCCAAGGTCTCCAAGAGTCTGACATAAGCAAAGTCTGCAGAACTCAACATGAGACTTGCATTAAATAACATTGCACTGGCATTGTCTTCCTCTTTGCTGTGATGAAAAATATTTACTCAGTAACCCGAAAGTCAAGTTTCCCTAATAAAAATGGTGACAAACTTCCTTTATCTCTTTTGCTGAATGCTGCTAGTATCCAGCAGATCACCCCATGAAAAAGTCATATTAGACAGCAGGAGGACCATCTGACCATACAGTGCCCATCCCTGACCTTAGGTGTAGGTCGTGAAGTGATGGGACTGAGGGCAGCCCTCTAGCACAGTGAGATAATCAGTCTTTCCCTAAAATAAACACCAAGCTAGCCACACCTACAGAGTTGTCTCTAGCTTTGTAATTCCTTTGGCATTTTAAATCTCCAGGTGAATTATGATATTGCAACACACACCCATCAGGCATGTTGTGACTCCTCAATCGTGCTCAGTAAGTTTATTTAGGGTGGGATGCACTAAAGAAAAAGGCAAAAGATACTGGGGTCCATCTTAACTGACTGATTTGCCTTCTTTCTGAAAATGAAAATCTTTACGTATCCCTAAAACATTAAAAATGTTCATTTTTTTCTTAGATGTTAATTGAATATAGTGTGTACTTACTGATGGCTCCACAAGTATTCATCAGTAAGCCATCTTTGAATGTGATGTTGTCCTGCAGGTAAGACATGAAATAAGCGCTGTTCTCATCTATTTTTAACTTGATCACAAAGTAGGTTTGTGACTTGCAAAATTTATTTTTCATTATGTCCCAGTTTCCCACAAAAAAACCCACAAGGCTTGCCACTGATGTCCATGGTAGATGTGCTGCAGTGAATGCAAAGTGGATGAAAAATATTACTGTTGGGCTGTGTAAGGGGAAATTTCAGACCCACTCATGCTTTGTAACAGCGTGAGGGATGACATAAACTGCCAGACAGCGGGGAATAAGGTCCACAGCAGTGACATTGCTGAAAAAGGATCCTCTGCTCCTCTGAAGCCTACCTCTACTTCAGTTTTCCTTGCTTAGGGTTACTAGATGGTTCCCCCACAAATTCCCTTTTGCCATGTTTCTCTGATGTGATCCAGCATCCCATCTGCTTTGTGTCTATTTGTGGCTGGTATGAACTGTGAGGGCTGAAAAACACATCCAGAGGATCTTTTACAACTCCTTGTGATGAGGAGGGTTGTGGGCAGCAAAGTGTGTCACCTACATGTTTACCAGCTGCAAAGCTGAAACTGATAGTAGGGAGAAATGATAGTTTGACTTCTCTCTGATACTTCAAGAGTCAGCTCTTGTTTCTGGGGGCTCCCTTGCCTCCCCGTGGGGGTAGCTGGAAGGGAGTCCGGCTGTACCCCAGTGAGGGTGGGCTCATGTTGCCACCTCAGCTTCCTTGGGGCTGAAAGACCAGGGTAAAATGAGGTGCGTGATCTACCTACTGCTCATTGGTGTTGAAATACTCACAACTGTGTGTCATTCAGGATGAAGCTGTTACAGCTTTCTGATTGCTCCCTGCTCAGCAGTGCTCTCCATGCACCTGCACACTGGAGCTGGCTGTGAAGATGAGCCAGGAGGCACAAGCACAGGCTACCTCCTCTCCTTGTGGCCATCCAAAACCACACAAAGCAGCTGGGAGAAAGAAGGGTACATACATGGAAAATGGGCCATCGACGAGGAGCTAGAGAGTCTGTGAGAGGCGGAAAATTAGAGAGGAAAACATTGTGCACCTGGGAGATGAAGCCACCCCTTGGCACCTCAAGTAGGGGGACAGGAGGGAACGTCATCCAATCCTGGTCTGAGTGAGTTGGGAAGGGAATTCAGTGAGTTTTTCTCTCCCTGGTAGATATCACAGCAGTTTACATTCAAGTTGTCAGTCAGGCAGATGCACTACTTAAATGCCTCTGATTAGCTCTCTTCCCCAATTAGCAGGAGAAGAATTGCTGCTCTTGTTCAAAGTGGTTGTGGAGACATCCATCAATTTCCATGGTCTCAAATGTAAACAGCAGTGAAAAGCTCCTGTTAACTTTCCAAGGAGGCTTGTTTCCCATGAGGGCACGTGTGCCTATGTGCCTTTGCCCTCTGGGAGATATGAGATCTCTCTGTCTGTCCTCAAGACAAAAGTGACAGCTCCAGAGCCATGGTCCTCAGTAGGCTCCAGCTGCCCACTTCTGGACAAGCTGCTTCACTTCTTGGGATGACTTTGTTTTCTAAACTTGGTGACAGAGGGGAATGAAGATGATCATCTTTGCTCTCACCGAGCACCTCGGAACAGCAGAATCATGTCTTCCCCCCAAAAAACTCCTCACCCCTCAGTGATACCTGTCCTGGCTGGCAATGAACACTGCCGCAGGAGGACAATTCTGGGCTTAAACTGGGCTTAGGGGAAAAGAAAGACTTGAGAAAAACAGAGAGGGAAGCACTGCAAATGAACAGTCAGCATAAACAAAGCCTATCAGCCCAGGCAAGAGGCCGAAGCATGACTGCACTAAACAAATCACGGTGGAATCAGCAATTGGCAAAGTAATTGGCGCTATTACAGCTGATGGAAAATTTCTGATGCTGCCCATGTTCGCTTTTGAAACACTGCTCAGACATTTAATTTGCTCAGTTCTCACATAGCTGATTGCTCTTTTTCTTTTTTTTTTTCTTTTTTTTCTTTTTCTTTTTTGTTCTGGATTGCGTCAGGCTGTTATCTACAGAAAGTCTAGGATGTGCGTTCCATGTCTCTGTCCACCTGCCATAGAGGGGGGATACAGTTCTGCACAAACAACATTGTGGGAGAAATGCATGGAAAAAACAAAGCTGACATGGGAAGCTGAGTCATTTCAGCCTCTTCTTCCTCTCAGTTCTGCATCAGCTCAGTTCTAGCATGACTAAATGTCTCTGCACTTGCAGCACCTAAAATACTGTGAGCTTACCTCATGCAGGGATGAAAATCACATCTGTTGATATCACCAAAGGTTTTAGACACCACACAAGTAAAATCATCCTCTCACACAAACGTGTTCTGGCGTGTTTCTCACACTATTTGATAAGAAGTTAATTGTGGCTCAATGTGTTTGCTCAGGATATACATCTCCTTCAACTTCCTATAACCTTTTGTCCAAGCATCCTCATCTTCATATCAGCCCCATTCTAGAAAATCAGCTGCCTTTCAGAGGAGCCAGCCCAGTGTGGACAGAGAAAATTTCAGAGACGTCAAAGCTTTACCTCTATTATTATTATTTTTTTTTTCAGAAAGTCTCAACAAATGACCAAGAGATATACGGATTTGGGGAACCTTTTTTAAGCTTTCATTGGAAAGAACAGCTTGTCTTGTACTGAAGCACACAGCTAGCTCTGTTTTTAATTCCACATCGTTTTCTAGGTCTCATCTCAGCCTTCTAATCACTCCTTTGGAGGACATCCAGATCTAGAAGCAGAAAGCTCTTGTTCCAGCCAGATGATGGTTCTGTGGGACAGACAGGATCTCAGAATGTCCCATTGCTCCCCACCAGTTGCCCAGTGACCAATGAGTGCTCATGTCCACAGCAGGATTTACCACTGTCGTTGCTCTGACTGCTTCAATCCACAAGTATGTTGCCCAAGCACCTTGCCTGGGAGCCCTGCTCTAAGTGACACTGAGGAAAGATGGTACTGCTCACTTCACTCCTTTACTCCTTTAAGAGCTACATAACTACAGTCTTCTTCAACGGGGAAAACTGCAGAGGTAATAGCTCTGCAGCCACATGGAAGGATGGCTCTTCAATTATTAGGAAGTCATTTCTGAGCATGCCTTCTCCCTGGAAGCACTGGCAAGATTTCTGAGCCCATGTGGTTGATTCTTTCATCAGCTGATTTCACTGGGATACGATTCATTTAGATTTACAGCTCATTTCCAAGGACGAGGGAGCCCAGAGAGGCTCATGCATCATATCCTCCATCATTGAAAATAAAAGGTGTGTCCTCCCCGATAGATACCCAATGCCAAAGGGAGAGGGCATTTGGCAGCCTGGCTCCCAGATTCTTGTGGAGCTGCCAGATACCAAACACCTTGTCATTCCTTAAAAAAAATTCTCCCGGCAAAATGCTTTGGCATGAGATGAGGAAAGAGGATTTGAAAGGACGTGGTAGCTCTTCGACAGCCAGCACTGCATGGCTGGACCAAGGCCTAGTCCCTCAAAGTCTGCAGTAAGCTGGCCAGAACGGCCATCTGTAACACAGAAAAGCAATTTAGAAACACCACAGATTCCTGATTTGGATATCAGGAATATAGCTTTCAGGATCAAGCCCCTGCCATGGACCTTAAAGAATCCCCCACAGAAGCACAAGGTTGGAGAACAGGATCATTTTAAGCAAGTAGGCACTCTTCCACACAAAACGACTCGTTAGCTATGGGTAATCTAGTATCACAATAAGCCTTCACAGGGAATTACATCGTTGTCCTCACATCTTGATGCCTTCCAAACCACTGCCAATAGACCCCAATAAGAGGCTTAGTGAATCCTATAGAAGGACAAGACGGAATCCAAGCTGCGTACAAAGCACATTTGAGACCAGAAAATGATGAACAGACAAGTTCAAGGCAGGTAGGATCATCTCTTCCTTTCTCCATGCCGAACAAATCTTGTAAAGAATTCCTCCAGAAAGAGCCAACAGGCAATGACGAGTGATAAAAATGCAAGAACACAGGTAGTCTCATGTTATCTGTTTTCTCTACCATTTTTTTTTCGTTGCCATTAGCAATTCTTAGTGCTTTACTCTGTCAGAGAAGAGCACCTGGCTGCAACTCAGGGCCCCAAGAACCCAATGGGAAGATTCCCATTCCCTTCACCCCATTTAGTGCAAGCCTTGATACACAGCCCATCTTATTTACAAACAGGTAAAGTTTCCCATTGGAGATGTAGTGTACTGTGCACTTCTAGGATGGAATTTAAGATGACAAAAGTCTCCTCCTTGCAGTGTTTCACGTAGAGCTATTTTTGTCCTCTAAAATAGGTATAGTATCCTGATCTGTTTTGTGAGGTGATGAGACTGATATGTGAAACGCATGACCTAAAAACTAAGCATTGTCACATAAAGCAAGATTAAGCTATAAAAAGAAGCCAAGACAATATGGGTGCCATTAAAATCCTGACACTGTGTGCTAGAAGTGGCTTAAATTTGCTGCAGTACTCCTGCTGTTCCATTTTATTAAGCACGGGAAAATATTGCCTTGCAGATAAACATTGTGATGTGGTAAATGTCCGAAATTTAATTGAGTCCATTATAACTGATGAAAATGTAGCTTTCATTGCTTTATGAATGCCTTATTCATACATATTAAAAAAATCCAGAAAGAATGTTTTCCCTAAGCAATTGCCAAGTAGAAAGGTAAATAACTTCTGCTAACGTACCTTTGTCTCTTCTCCAAGGGTGTCTCTCCTGCAGAGGAAAGGTTCTTGTTACACATCAACCAGCCCTCCCCATAGTCCTCTTCCAAACCTCTCCCAGAGCAATGCACACAACTCAGTAACAGCTGGCCACAGATGGATGTGTTGATAGGGACCAGAAAGTTTTTTCCTACTATTGTGTACCTCTGCCCATACATTGACTCTCATCTTAACCTTTTAATGTCATACAGTCTCTGGGCCAGGAATAACATTATATTTGTTTTATGGTGCTCTGAACATGACAAGGAATTTTATGGACTCACACAATATCATCTTCTTAACTGTGGACACCCTGCTGATTAAAGGAGTCATATTGGCAGTGAGGGAATCTATAATGTCTTCATTTGTTCACAGGAAGAACACACTATGAGTTCAAGTTTCTCCCTCCAGCCACAGCCTTGTGGCGCTTTGATCCCAACCACCTTCAGGAATAAAAGGGGAATTTAGCTCTTAAATGTGATTCAGCCACCAGGATCTCAGTTAACACCAACCATAAAAGCATTGCTTTCTTTGTTATGCAAGACAAAGCTGAGGCCAAAGAGTTGAAATAGAAGTATTGTGAAAAAAAAATTTTAGCTATGAAGGGACAATCATTATCCATGTAAACAACTGAGGGGCTATTCAGTTTTGATAACATACTCTGTTTTGTTGTTCATTCATGAAGAAGGATGAGGAGAAAATGTTTTGAGGCTTCAAAAAGCTGTTTTCTTTTTTTTTTTTTTTTTAAATTAGAGAATTACGCAATATGGTACTTCAGTACCATGAACACCTGCTGGCAGTATGATTGCAAAACAGGACATTCTTGAGGCTGCAAGAAAATGGGCACAATGAAGAGAATCCTATTATCAAGCAAAATATCTGAAAGCTGTGGTTGAGTGTGTGTTTTTTCTCTGACTTTTAAAAGCATTGCATCCTCAAAATTCAGACAAGGAGATGGCTGCCAGAAATGTTCTGAAACCAGCAAGCTGCTTGAGTTGGACACATCATTTTGGTGTCTTGGCCTCTTGACTCACACATTGATTTTTATTTCATCTGGTTTTGATCCAAGGCAATTGGAGAGGATTTTTAAGTCACCACTGACCTCTGAACTTCAATAATGGCATTTGGGGGCATTTTATCTAAAAGAGGAGATATGGGTAGAAATAGTCACTCACCTTCCAGAGGGAAAAAAAA